>JAVQJF010040842.1:0-15365 GCA_036023855.1 Gadopsis marmoratus | reverse complement strand
CAAGTGCAAGCAAGTGTTATTTTGGTGCGAGAGCACAAAATCTGAAGATGAAATTAATAAAGTATGCTCTCAAACTGAAAGAGCATGCTCTTGATTAAAGATAGGGATATAACTCCATATGCTCCTCCCTATGTCCAGTTTCACATCCTGCAGCAGCTGCATTCAGTAGACAGCACGGATGTTTATCTTATATATTCAAGATAAACGTGTATCACCCCCTTTGAACTCAGGTTGATGCTTGAGCGATTCCCAACTGTTCTCACACTCTTTTCCTTCCACCGTTGCTTCCAAGGGTTTTATAATTCTTCTCCCTACTGCAGATACTTGGTACTTTGCTGCAGACAGCTTGTCTCTGTATCATTGTCCCTTCTTGCAAGAATAAAGCACTCAAAGACAATGTCTTCTGTTCTCAGAGATCAACAGTGTTTCTCACCACCATAAATAGTAGTACCATTAAGGGCTTTATAGGTGAGGAGAAGGATTTTAAATTCTATTCTGGATTTTACAGGTAGCCAGTGTAGAGACACTAATACTGGAGTCATATGATCTCTGTTCCTGGTTCTTGTCAGTAAACGTGCTGCAGCATTTTGGATCAGCTGGAGAGTCTTATGGGATTTAATGGTGCTGCCTGATAATAGGGAGTTACAGTAATCCAGGCTTGAGGTAACAAATGCAGGGACTAATTTTTCTGCATCTTCCTGAGACAAGATGTGCCTGATTTTTGCAAAGTTACGTAGGTGAGGAAAGGCAGTCCTTGAAATTTGTTTTATGTGAGTTAAAGGACATATCCTGATCAAAGTTAACTCCAAGATTCCTTACGGTGGCGCTGGAGGCCAGGGCAATGCCATCTAGAGAGACTATATCTTTAGATAATGTGTTTCGGAGGTGTTCAGGGCCAAGTACAATAACTTCAGTCTTGTCTGAGTTTAACTTTAGAAAATTGCTGGTCATCCAGGTTTTATGTGCTTGAGGCTGCTCATCTGATAGACCTTTATCTTGTACATGCACATGAGGACATGGGCGGGGGAGGGGGGGTTGCAATATACATCCCTGCAGTTGGTGGCGGTAAGGAAGGAGGTTGATGTGCACCTCAGAGAGCCTTCGTAAATGATAACATGATGGAAGACAGAGTGTAGAATGGAGGCAGAGTAAAATGAAGGGGCAAATTGGGATTATATTAAAATTCCAGTAGATGGGGAATTTTTGTTCTATACTTTGTCCTCAAAGTGCATTGTGAAAATCATAAAACCCCTGCACCAGTCCAACAAATATCTGATATCAGCTCCGTGAGTGTCAGCTTAGTGTGTGTGTGCTTTCACTGCTCCTGGAAGCTGCAGCTGTGTGTGGTGTCTGTCGGGGAGGTGGAGTGAAAAACAAGCGTCCAGTCTCAGTGATAAGATGACCTGTGCCAGCCACGCAACCTGATGGGGGGAGAGGAGAAGCAAAAAGGTCCGAAATCAATATGTACTCGCACTGGCCCTCAGCATAATGGCTCCCAGAGGGGTGATAAGGAGCGTAGGGTTTCCCAATGAGAGGAGAGGGTCTGGAAGACAAAAGGAAACACGTGTGTGTGTGTGAGTGTGTGTGGTGAGAGAGAGAGCGAGAACTTGTATGCTAGGTCCAACAACCCCTAGACATCTGTCCACCCCCTCAGGACTGGACCCAGACACCAGAGGCACGAGACATACATGCACATGGGTGAGGAGAGGGGAGTTTAGGGGCAGGGCGACATCCGGATTCAGTCCAGGTATCTGAATCCGCTGAGGGGCAGTGTTTTATTTTTTATTTAAGAGTTCCCATAGACTGAATTGATAAGAATCAGTTTATTTGCCAAAAATAGTCAAGGAATCAAGGAATATGTTATCAGTCGCTGTAAATGGATGCAATGGACCCGGAGCAGCTTAAGGTTCAGTGTCTTTCCAAAGGACTCGTCAACATGTGGACAGGAGTTGTAACAGTCTCTGGCCATGGATGGTCTTTGTGCATACATTAAAGTAGCACCAGTCATATATTCACATATTTCATCATTTGAAATATGGGGTGGGAAAAAATGAAAGGAGCACTTTTTAAGCAGAGTACAGCATCAAGTCAGTTAAACCTCTGGGACGTTGATCTGGTCAGTTAAGGAGCAGAGGGGGTTAATCAGATCAGCTGCTTTGGTGTTAATGAAATTAACAACAGGTGCACTAGAGGGGCAAGTTTCAGTCTCAAGGAAAGCATTTTTATGAGTGCACAGCTGCATCAAATAGAAAGTAGATACATTGTACACCACTTTATATGCAGTCCCTTGTAATTATTTGGGAAGTTAATGCAAGGATCTATGACTTTGAGCAAATTGCACCCACATAACAGTTTGTAATGATGTTCAATAATCATTCTGATTCTCTAAATTAGGTTTTTGTATGGCCAATATACGTGAAGTTTATGATGATAGTATTTCAACATAAATCCATGCAATCAATTTAATGAGCAAATCCCTCAGAAGCTAATCACTTTTTTCTTTCCAGTAAAGGATTTTACTACCATGGCAGCATTGGTTTTGTCAGTGTGGGCGTCAAATATTCCAACAGTGGATTCAGTATCTCACTTTAAAACAAAAGCCTTTAAATAAATGCACAATGCAAGCTGGATTACCTGTGATAATCCAATATGCTGAGCGTCTGACAGCTGTGACAAAGCTCGGAGGCAGTAATGTGATCAGTGTGCCGTAATTGAAGTAATCATGACAACAAATCTCTGCACACAGTTAAGCTCATAGGAGAAATCCATCCTTCTGAAAACAAATTGGTGTCTATGTGAAAGCTGTTATTATCCTAAGGGCTGACCGTTCTTGGTGTTCCTTACGTTAAGATGATTGTTAATGTCTTGGCACGCTCCATTATTTATTCAAATTCTGATGAACTGATGTAACCGAGTCGTTCAAGGTCAACAGTAACTCTTGTCATGAATACATACAGTATATGTGATTAGACATGACATCGCCTGAGCAAGGGTGCACAAGAATCAAGGCCTGGAATTGAATGTCTGTGTACTGGAGGCTATGTTTACTGCTGCGTTCTATATGTGTAACGTTTAAACTTGTGACCTGCTGCTAATAGAAATGTCTTCCCTCAAGAATGAAAGGTGTGCAATCCCTGTCTTCATACAGCAGCACACAACCTGGTTGATTTGAGCTGCATTTTACTTTACAGCCAGAACAATCAGACAGAATCTAAAAGTGGCTGACCAAAAGAAAAATTTAAATTAATCTTCCACAAGACAGTGAACATTTGGCTTCAGAACACATCCCTTCTCAGATGTTTTGCTGACATGACTTAACGAGATGGTGAGTCAGAAAACAAAATCTAAACCTTGGTTTACTTGCTCAGGTCTCCTGAATATGGGTCCTGAATAAGTGCACTGCCTTTATAATGGTGGGCCAATGATTGTTAGATCAAGCGAGGACTGAGGTGCGAGGAACACTCAAATAAGGCAACTGGGATCTATCCACAGAACGTACCGATGCTTGCGAGTGCCATTTACCCCTTTGTCGGCAGTTAAGGGGAAGTTCCTGCTCTGAAACCTTAGAACCTTATGAGTTGTTGCAGACTGCCTGAACACAATTACTTTTGGTCTGTGAGACTTGGGGCAGGAACTGCCCACAGTGAGGTAAATCCTTTGCAGAGTGTCTCATTTGTGGATGCTGTGTAGGTTTTGCCCACAAGCCTTCAGCCTCAAAAACTGGGACATGTAGACTCCTGAAATCCTCCTCATGTCACCCTGAAAACATTTAACCTCTTTAAGTACATCTGCCACTCTCTTAAACCTATTTCTTCTCCTAGAAACTGACATGCCTACATGGTAGACTACTGTAAGGACACTAAGGCCTAACATTGTTCCTCCTTATTGCTGCTTCCTGTAGCTTTGTAGGCGGAGTGGTTGGAGCTTATTTTTCTGCTGCATCTATTGTAAGTCAGTCAACAGAATAGAAGAGTCAGCTGAATGTCTACAATGTAAAATGTAACCTCAAATCACATTCGTTTACTCTGTGTCTCTGTGCTCCTCTTTCATGTTCTTTATCATCACCCAACATGTCAGCGTCCCCCTTACCCTTTCCTTTTCACCCTTCCCTCCCTCATTGTGGTAGAACAGCAGAAACCAAGTCGATGGCAGTGACAGGTGACGCTGTGGATGAAAGTCCCCGACTCCAGTGGCTGTCACAGTGCTCAGCAGAGAAGTGAAAGAACCAAAGGAAGAAAGGTTTTAGTTGGAGGGGACTGGAGGGAGGTAAGGAAGGGGCGGAGGTGGGGATGCGAACTGAAGTCATGGAGTGTCGCCCTCAGGGCTCTGGGCCTCTAATTGACTGCAGTGGGTTGACAGAGGTTCTTTGTGACTGTCACTTCCACACACACACACCATTTCTATTTCTATACTTGTGAGGGCCTATTACTTTTGCTTCCGACGTAACGCCTACCCTCACAACTTTAACCCTTAACCAAACCTTAAATAAATTCTAATTTTAGAAGCCTACGCCAACATTTCTGACAGTTGAATTTCACGTAGAATTTAGCTGATTTTGACTGGAAAGGCAGTTCAATTCAGTTTTATTTATATGGCGCCATGTAACAAAGTTACCTCATAGCACTTGTTCATATAGAGCAGGTCCAGACCGACTCTATGTAACAGCTACGTAGCTACAATCAGTGTTTTTTTTCAGAAGCAAAAGAAGTTCAACATTGCTGATGTTTGACACAGACATTTGTGGATGAGAAAGGACATTGTGATGTTGCGGGAGGCCGAATCAGGGATGAGGAGTACGTTCTGGCCTGGGAAAGTCAGCAAGGACTACAAATCCTCATGGCAGTAGGAATGGACTACAAAGCCCATGGGCAGCTGGGCAGCAGCGGGAGGTGCGGCCCAGCTGAGCCGAGTTACCTGATTGCAGAGTTAACGAGGAGAGAGGTTTAAAAGGAACAGTGTCACTTGAGGAGAAGAGTGAAGAGGACAAAGATACAAAGTAAAAGACAGCAAAGGGACTCCAGGAACCAGTTGGCCTGACGAGACTGTGAGGAAACGGAAAAGAGAAGACGAAAGACGCTTCGGCACACAGACAGTGCTGGTTATATAATGAACTGCCACTACTGACAGCACTTAAGTGCAATAATACATAGAGAAGTTGTGCTACTATTTATTTGGGCTGAAATAAACCTGTTAGGTTGCAGTAAAATCCCTGCTTTGTCATACTTCCTCGCACCCACACCTGCCAACGATCCCGGCCTCCCGAGACGTCGCAGCACGTGTTCCAGAGACAAATACTGGATTGTTTCCAGTAGGACTGTCGCTCTTAAATGTGTTTGACTTTATCCATCAAGCTAACAAGCTTCGGAACTAAGTCAGTTGTGCTTCTGTGGAAAATACTGTACTTCTCAAGGGAAACTATTAACAGCAATATGACTGTTTCTGAAAGATGTGGCAGCTGACTTTGTATAAAATGGCTGTAATTCCTAAACAGTTAATGCAATATTTGTTAAACCTCTTGAATTAAAGCTGAAAGTCTACACCAGGGGTGTTATTCTTACGGCCCGGCCAGCCGCAACCGGCCCACAGTATCAATGACAGACTCCGGGCCCAAAGCTCTGTCCCGGTCAGACATGACGGTGAAACCCGTCCTGGTCTGGTCCTGAGGCTCCAAAACTGCTGTGTAAAGTTAACTAGGGAGGACACATTACACCCTGTGTGGTCCTTTCAAAATAAACGTATGTTTCTCCCTCAACCGTGTTCCTGGTCTTGGCAGTTAAGGAGGATTTTATTTTTTTGATAAACCGGGAATGGTCATTTCTGAATCCATAGTCAGCAGAGCGTTTTATCCGCAACACAGAGCATCAGAGCCCCTCGTCACTTTTCAAACTGTCGTAGTTTTCCGCTCAACATTTTCCGCTGGAAGCCTCATAATCAAAAATGTTGTTATCAAAAAGGACAAAAGTGGACGCAGAGTGTCGAGTTTTCCAAGAAAAATGGACAAGTTCCTACTTATTCACAGAAGTGAGTGGGAAACCTGTGTGCTTAGTTTGTATGGAACAAGTTTCAGTCGACTATGAGACTCAACACGGCGATGAATACAACAGCTTGCATGGACAATCAAGAAGAGAGACGATAAATGAATTGCTGGCGAGTTTGAGAAAACAGCAGTGGCCCACTTGAGATCAAATTATGCTGAATGTGGCCCCTGAACTAAAATCAGTTTGACACCCCTGGTTTAAAGAGACTCAATACAGTATTAATAACGTTCTAACATTTATCACTGCAGACTTCTAACTGCATACGTTGGCGTTATCTAAAAAGACAAATCTAGCGTCACGGTGGATGAGGATTAGGATTAGGATTACATTAGCCAAAACTGTTCTTCTTGTAACTGCATTAAACATTCAACTACTGTCTTTATCCACTAATCAATCCAATTACTTTGCAGTTTTTTGCTGTCAGTGACACTTTTCTTGCTGATGTTTCAAATTAAAAGCCTCCCAGGAATCTCATGGATTATGCCCTGTGAGCCGCTGGAAAGCTTTTTACTTGAAGCACTCATGCAGGAAGTGTTGCGTGTCATTGATAGTAGCGCGACAGCAATGAAAAACCTGCAATATGGAAGCAACCAGAAATAATATACTAATAATATGAAACAGGTTTCTCTTAGAAGAGAGACAGTGTGGTGAGTGGTGAGCATGTCGTGACTCTGTTGTACTGATGGACGTGCTGTGGAAATGTACATTATCCTACATTTGTTGAGACAGCAGGTAAGCCTGGATGAGTTGTTAAGTTAGCATTAACACCATTAATTAAAACAGGAGCAGGTCAGAAACAGGGAGAGGCTCACTAGTAAAATAAAACAATGTAAATTAGTAGCAAATACCTGCCTCTAATATACGATGAGCCTGTTTCAAATAAAGGCCTTTTTTTTCACAGAGGTTAATAAAGTCGGGTCATTAGCTGAGAATTACTGTAATTAAGATAAATGAGGTGCACATATTGATCAGTGCTTTTTAAATGCTGCCCTATGTTTCTTCATCTTGGACATTATTTGACGTGGAAAACATTAACTGACTAAAACACCCTAATGGTGACTTTCACACATGTCTTTAAACACATGGATAAGGTGAACTGTACGAGAGAGGATGTGTGTTTAAGAGCGAGATAAGGGTGTGGTTTGGGCGTGTTCCCTGTAACTGCAACGTCCCTGGTTCAGTTCTGGACGAGGACATGTGTTGCATGTCTTAGGAGTTAATTGAGATCAACAGCTGGTGGCGCTAATTTTCCAGTCAGGTGTCATTGAATCATAGCAGAAGAAGAGGGCGCAACAAGATGATGTAAAAACAATGCAAAAAACATTGGGAATATGGCAATTATGCTTGTTTCATATATCCATTTGAAGAACTGTTTGAGGTTGCAGTCTCCTCATCGCTCTACACGCATCTGAAGTTTCCATCTGCTGCTATTATTCAGAAACGGAAGCTTCAGTGGATGTCACATGCTTCATATACATCAGGATTTATTTGCTAAATCTGTTTCCACTGCACTTTATTGCATGTTGCTTTTATCGATAAGCCATCCTTCCTACCTCAGCCAAGTGTAAAAAGGTTTTTTTGTGAGCATATTGGAAATGCATATAAAAACAGCTGGAACGAAACCCACCTATTGTCCAAGAGAGAGAGGGATGGAGACAGAGCATCAGAAAAAGAGAGAGAGGTGACAATCAGCTTCCACTGTAAGACCTTAATAATATCCCATAAGTTGTGATGCATTTATTCAATTCAATTCAGCTTTATTTATATTGCGCCACATCATAACAAAGTTATCTCAGGGCACTTGTTGGACTCTTTATTTACAGAGACCCAACAATTCCCACCATGAGCAGCACTAGGAGACAGTGGCAAGGAAGAAAACCTTAACAGGCAGAAACCTCAAACAAATCCAGAACCAGTTGAGCAGGAGCTGGATTTTCACCCCACCTTCGAGTGCGGACATTCAAGACACTTTTTATTTCCAACATGGTCGAACCACTTCTTTTCTAGTATAACCCAGCCCTTAATGTTGGAATGAATGTAAGTTGCTAATTCACAATAGCTGCTTATGAATGCAGGTATTGGCAAACTGGGTTGATCAGTACACGTATGACCAAATTTTCATCAATGAATCTTCTTCATCGGTGAACTGTGTATACAGAATCATCATTGTCACTTCTAGCTTTGAGCGGCGGAGCTCCTTGCTGGTGATTGAGTGTGCTGTTGTATAACTGTAGTGAATAACAAGTTGCTGAGCAATTGTCCTTATCCTTACTTGTATAGGCTAGTTTTTGAGTACTGAACTGAATCTAACACACTGGATGTACTACTGAACTGAAGACAGTCGGAATCAGCGCGGGCCCTCACAACTGTATAAGTAGTGATTCTGAAGTGCATTTGAACTGCGATGCCACTGTCGAGCCTAGGAAAAGGGTGAAAAAAAACTTGTCAGTCAGTATGAACCTTTGAACTGGACTGTACAAAGTGATTCGAATCAGCAAAGTGACCCCTGATTTCCACTGATCATGTAAAGTCCATACAAGCAGCTTGTACTGTATGAAAGGCTGCATCCTTTGCTACACAACATGGCTCATCATTAAATCTCTGCTTCCCCTCCACCTCCGTGCCGCGATGAGCCCAGTGCGTCCTGGCTGTTCGTGGCAAAAGGCCATCTAACTGAACCGAAATGACTGTCCTTCTTCACTTCATTCTTTATCTTTGTGTTTCTTCACGTCCTTTTTTTTCTCTCAATTGCAGGTTAAAGGTAAACAGATGGGTGGGATTTGCGGGCTTCTTTTCAGCGCAGAATTAGCTTGTGGCAGCTGACGCTTTAGGTTCACACTGACCTGTGATTAAGGGGAACACACCGAACGTAGACTCCTGCCAACTGCCATGAAAATCTTCTAACTGGGCTTTACTCTCTCATTAAAAGTCGCTTTGTGGTATTTTTTTGCTTTAGTTACCTCAGATATGTATTTTTTTTTTTGCTCTGGTCTGCGTGATTGTGTGCTCTTGTGCTACCGTTTTTGTAAGGACCACATGTTCTCATGGCCTGTGGGTTAAGATTGAAGGGTCAGTTCAACAGGTTTGTGCCTCCATCCCAATGTAATGGAGATGAACTGAATTTAGTTTGTGGTGCTCACAACATTGGAAATTAAAAAACAAATTAAATAATAGAACAGACTGTGAACAGTTTTGACAATACAGTCTGTGTCAGCCTGGGACTACTTCTTTTAGTGGATAATAGTTCCAATATTTTAAATTCAAGACTCTGTTATTTTGATGTAGCAGTCAAATTGCCCCATAATTTAGTCCACAGTAATGTTTTAAAACTCAGATTAGTTGATTGTTGCTGCTGTTTTTCTTTTTTAGTCTAGCCTAAAATTAGTTTGACCAAAGTGTTATTCCTAATTTGGATTAAATTAAGTTGTCGATGGTATTACAAGTATAAAAAATTCTATTTGTAGTAGTTTGCGTAAGCTTATATTGTAGTGACATGAGGAAGGCATGTAAGACAACATCCCAGCATGCACAGGGAGCAGACTTATGGGCTGTGTCTGAAGTCACTCCATCGTCCTCATTCACTGCTCCCTGTATGACAGACATTCAGTAGATTTCTCTGTAGTGGGGCAGTAAATTGAGATTTCAGACACTTTGCATTGTGGGATTGTTAGCAGAAAATGGTGTTCACGTGAACATAATTCAGACACTCAGAGGCTTAATATATTGTGGTGCACTCTATGGTAAGTAGGGAGTGATTTCAGACACAGCCATGGAGTCTGTTGCGCCTTGCCTCTGCACTGTAACCGGCGTTGTTGTCTGTTACGCTGTGTTCAACAATGTTACTACTGTTTTGTGCACATCCATCATTGTTCAAGATACTTTTATCAGTACTTCTACAATGCACGGCTGCCCCTTCATGCTACAAACACAGAACATATATGTACAAATATATAAAATTAGAATAGAAAAATAGTTTCAAAAATTAAACCTAAAACAATATACATGGTTACTTATATACATATATTATACAGCATAATATATTGTGTTGCTATACAATTAGTTATTATGTGTGAATGCAAAAGACAAAATATTGTGCATTTAGAGAAGTGGCTCAGGTTGTCCATTACTTCATGCGTTTGTGGCTCTTCCCGTCTGCATGTGAAATGTCTTTGATCAAAAAACTAGAACCCAAATTGCTCTCAGTAAGCAGACCAGGGCTTGAGTGGCATGGTAATGTGACATTTTATAAAGTTCCATCTTTTACATGGTAAAAACTAAAAGAAAATGACCTATGGTTTGCCTTGACTTTCTGCTTCAGTAGAATAAATGAACGAATCATTAACTCACTTTTTAAAAGTACAGTCAAGGTTATTTTATTTTCTTTCAGTGCGGAGATACTAGAGTACAATTAGCAAGTGCATCTCTACTATAAGGATACGCATAAGTGTACTGTGCTCACAGAATGTCGTAAAGGTATAGTAAAACAGACATGTGTGCGTTATTTATCCTTGGCTGGTTGCAGCTCTGCTACATACCAGCCCTCATATGAGGCATATTGCCATGTCTGAAAAGCTGAGTTTAGTGTAATTCCTCCTTTTATCTGCAAAGTATGATGTTGTGCAGGTGTGAGGAGTCGGAGTGGACCAGCACCAATGCGTGCATCAAGCTAGGAACGTGAGAAATGTGTGAAGAGGAAGACAGCTGCTGCCTGTGGACCTTCCTGTTAACACTTGTCTGTCACTCCTACTACACAAAGACTGCATGATGCTGCATTTGTTTCTCCAGGGAATATATGCTGAAATGATGTGACGGTTGAATAATAACGGTAAACTGTAATCATTCCCTTGGGGACACTGTCAACAAAAAGCGACTTGACAGTGCTCACATTGACACATTTCTGTAGAGTTTAGCTGCTCCTTCTCCACATTTCAAACACACTCAGCATTGTTGAACACAAGATGGTTTCTATATTGTACAGGAAGTGAACATTACAGGTACAGGTATAAAATAAATAACATGAAACAGGCTCCTGAATACAGCTGATCAGTTAGATTATGTCACCACTCTGTAGTTGACATAATAGGCTCAAATACCCACCAGATTTGGTGTCTGCTCGTTTTAACTTTCAGGAAAAGGTTAACAAAAAAGTTAAAATCATCTGTGTCACCAGGCAAGAACATCAGCATTGGATGTTTCTGCAAAACCTCGGATTACGCTAAATGCCTTTTTTTTTTCATGGGTATCGTAATGAACGATACGCTCATGATCTGTAAATAATCATCAGATCAACAGGTTGTCTAATTTCCAATTATATATAACACTATGATATTTATTCTTCAGAGGTGATATTGACCAAAATATAAAGACGTCACCAAATGTAGGATATATTTTCTGACACTATCTACTGAAAAAATATCCAATAAATGGCTGTAACTCACTGAAGAAATCACCCAAAAAAATACTTTTCACATTGAAAAAATTAAACTTTCCAGTTTAAGGTTGTTTTTACTGGGCATTCTTTTATTAGAATGTCAAATAGGGTATGCTGACGTTACACTTCAAGGAAAGGGCAGGTTCCCCTGAATCATATGATGTATAACACTTGCTCATATTATAACACACTGACTGAAAGGATGAGCTCAGAATGGGCAAAATATAAAACTATGTCTAGGCGTTTCTTTGTCTATGTAGGTTTAAGACATTTAATAAACAGGTGAAAGTTAAATGCAGGTCTGCAGTTCTGGGTCAAGATCTGACGATACAGCTCCCCCTTACCAAACCCCACTTCCCCCATTTAAAACAAATAACATTTATTTAAAATGACAATTGTTTCATCTTTGACCCTTTAAAAGCAGCTGTCAGTTGAATGGTTTGTGTCTGACGAAATGCAGCGCAGACATTCAAATATAGCAGAAACTTCAAATGTTATTATACTCCAATGCCAATATTAATTCGAGAGCTTTTGGTGTTGAATTCACATTCAGAGGCACTCTTATCTGTACGTATGCAAAAGGTTATTTAAGCAAACAGTTATTGAGTTACTGAGTATGAAAAAGTGCGCCGAGATAACTTTGTCATGATATTGTAACATCCCGTTCACGCCTGTAGGTCCGTGTAATTTTTACGGGCCTCATTAGGCTCCTGCCATCACCTGCCATCTATTACTAATCACCACTGTCTGTAATTATCCTGGTGTCTTTCCGTCCCTCTTTGCCAGTTCAGTCTAGTGCCTTAGTGTCTAGCGAGCCAGCGTTCCTTGTTCTAGCATCTGCTCCCCTGTTATGATCTTGTTCTTTATAGATTTTGTCTTTTGCCTACTCACTGTCAGTACTGTTGCCTGGACTGATTCCCCGTGTACCGAACCTCTGCCTGTAACCACTGAAGTGTTGAACTCACCTGTTGTTTCTGGATCGTGCCTTTGGGTCCCGCTTCTGTGTTTCGCCAACGCCTGGCGTTATACAAATAAATCTGAATTGAATTAAATTAGGGATAGACCATTATTACTGTGTGGTGACTATATATTTTTTTTTATCATGTCTGCATCCAGTTAGCCATATTAGGGTATTTTTTGGGCACAATAATGTCTCTTATGTAAATACTACGAGGACATTTATCTGGTCACTTACATAATAATCCTGCTGGCTGGACAGAATTTATTTAGATGATTCAGATTGATGAAGAAAACCTGTTCTTTCCAGGTCAATGATCAGTTTGACGTATAAAAGTCTAATCTGATATCAGGGAAGCCTTCAGCACAGAGAGAGCACAGATGTACAGTTTTTGTCTCAGAGTACATTGTAGAACTATCAGTGTCATAAAGAAGGAGCCAACCAGCTTTCTTCCCATACATATGTAGGATAGCCTGTATGGAACATCTGCAAAGTCCTTCTAATCTTACTACAGAATAGACTAAACCCCCTCACATGGCTGACATAGTGTGAAGGTTGCCTCGGAAAACAAAGAAATTAATAAATAAAAAAAGTTTGCCACTATACAAATGATCTCAGAAAACCTCAACTGAAATCTTTTTCCTTATTTGATTTGGGAGAGGTCTGACTGTGCCTCAGCCAGCGAGCCAGAGCTGAACGTGTACATAAACGAATGACACTGTGGAGGGTATGTTTGCCTCCACAATTTGCATGTATCATTATGTTGTTTGTGTCTTCCTACACGCCCCTTGCACCACTGTGACCTCCACACCTTTCCTCTTTGTTCTGTTAGGCCCGGAATCATCCGATAGTGACATAATCAAAGACATACTGCGATGGAGATGTGGCGCGCAATACTTTTTATTTACACATTTTTGACACGGAACGTGAATGCGTCGTTAGACACGGTTGAATATGCAGTTTAACCAAAGGTTAACAGCAGGGTTTTACTGTATACTGTAGGTTTCAGCGGAGAGCAGGACAAACACACGCAACACACTTCAGCGCCCTCCAGCACACACACCGATATGAGCGACACTCCACCATTTCAAGAGATTTCGAGGAAGTTTCATCATCAAAACCATGAATTGGTTGGTGTTGTAGTGGGATATGTATTTCTAGGTTTGACTCCTCTGCCTTGTATTTTCAAAGTCAAGGTCGTCTCTGGGTGCTGAGAAACACTGCTTTTATGGGTTATACACACTTTATTTACCTCTGTTGGTTTCATCCTGGTTGTTGCACACAGCCTTTGCTTTGTTCCTCTGTGAATGCTTAAGGACATAAAAAATAAGCAATAAAAACACATCCAAGTCAAAGAAGTATTAAAGAAGCACTTTTCATAACTTACAAGTTGTTCCCAAGGACACTCGTATCCAACCTTTATTATTTGGTGCAAAGGCCTTTCCCATTGTGTTTTTATCTGCTAGAATATCCATAGGGATTCCATTTTTAAGATTGTACTAAATCTAAAATAATTATTTCAGATTATTCTGGGCTGGATCACAAAATCGACTGACTTCAGTTGTATTTATACAAGTTCTGGTTCATCCTGGTGGATTCGTTTTAGACCCGTGCTGTCTGCATGTTATAATTGTGATATTAAACACTATATTGTTGTTTTGTACATCTACAATATATATTTTCATTGGTCTGTAGAAATGTATGAACCATAATGTAAAGTCTATTTTGTCAACTTCCATACTTACCAGGGTCTGACATACATTTCCCACATTCACTTCTGTAGCAACCACTGAGGACACTGAGGTCATGACCTTGGTACTTTTATTCTAGAAGTTACATTCTACATTAAATCTATATGATTAATAATTTATAGGATGATTTTAGCACTTTTTAGTCTCATAAGCACATGCGCACATGTGAATCTATCATAACATTTCCTCACATTTGCACAGACTTTACACATATGATGAATTCACATTATCTACACAGATTAGATTATCAGATATTTAATGTTTCAAATCTAAGACATCACACATGAAAAAGTTAATTTCACATATAATAGCTTTTAGAACCATTTCATATGTACCGCTAATGTAGTTTTATGAAATGAAATATTCGACATTTCAAAACCTGATTTTCGCATGCCCTAATGTCTAAGGGTAAATTATTTCTACATTTAGGCCAACAGAAATAAATAAATTCATACATCAAAATCTTTTCTGGTGGTTTTCTCCACCAGAATTTTATTCATGACACTGTGGAGAATGTTTTGAAACAGCATTTAGACCATAATGTTGGGAAATAACATTTACAAGAAATATAAATGAATAAAGAAAACCAACTTACTAATTAACAAAGAAAAGTTAAAATGGTGGGGAACTTGGAGGCAGGACCTCAGTATTTCTAAAATCCTGCTTACAGACCTACCCACATTCCTAACCATACTGTAGTAACTCAGTAGGCGAACAAATCAGCAAGCGCCTCTGTTGAGTCTTGTAAACATGCTATTAGAAGGTGAGCAAAGGATCAAAAAATGGCACTTGAAGTATAAAATACCGAGCAATGGAACAAGATTTGCAGTGGAAGACCAAAACATAAAAATACAGAGATTTCACATGAAAAGCAGTGACGTGCTACATCGTCTACGCAGAATCTTACTTTAAGCGTTATCTAATAGAAATAACAAACTATTTGATCAAATAACAAAGTTGCAAATCAGACATGCAATTACATGAAAACATTAGGGGAAAGTGGTTTTTATAATGTTGAATACAAACATACAAAGCACACATTTCATTTTCCTATGTTTCTTTAATGAGTTGTCCTATTAGAAGGGCAATTGTACCATCATTATTTTTTTTTAAAGTTCTGTTGATGTTTTCAGTTTTTTTGTGTACTTTTTATTTGTAGTTTGTATATGCTATATTTTATTAATACC
>JAVQJF010040840.1:0-16758 GCA_036023855.1 Gadopsis marmoratus | reverse complement strand
GCTTCAGATGTCCGTTCCCACAATGCATCAGTCATGTTAGTCTGGTGATGACGATTCAAACTGTGATCCTTAAACTCAGCGATCTGTCCTCCACAAACTCAGCGCACAACTTTACCTTTGACTTAACGAGTAAATAAAAATGTTTTGTTCAAAACTCTACATTCTGTATCAATATTTCCTTTTTTTAACGTGAGCTGACATGTTTGGGGGCCAACAGCTGACTCGCGTCTCTTGTAAACAGCTGTTCACCAAAACACGGTTTTTGTTTGATTGCTAATTTACCATTGACCTGTCGCGGGCCGGTCGGGGACAGCCAAAGGGCCGGATGTGGCCCGCGGGCCGCACAATGCCCAGGTCTGCCTTATATACTTGGGCCCCTCCTCCTGCGTTGTGCCTTTACGCTCAAGGTCACACAGTATTGCACTGATTTAGTTAATTGCGTCAGTCTTTATAAGTGAAAGTCGCCGTCAGCAATATCTGCAGTCATCTCAGTACTGAAGGACAGCCACGTGGTTTCTGCACAGGAACGCAGAGATAGTTTCTGTGCGGTTGGGGTACTCTGATCACTAAGAGGCCCCACCTCCGACACCCTATCCATTTCTCTTTATACGTCCCCAAAGTTATAACAACTAGAGGGGTAAAGGGGATATGACACCACTGACAGGCGGCCAAATGAAACGCATCGTTACCTTGAATAAAATTCTGTATTTCTCTTGGTTTGAACATTGTTGGAAACATTTGGCATAATGTAAGTACACAACTCAGCAAAATATTTAACATAGGTCTAGTCGTTTTCAGATATTTTAATGTAAAATATTACATATTATACCTTTAATATATTATTACATAATTTAGGCCACATTATTAAAACAATAAATGTAGACTTTTGGGGGGAAATTATTCAATCAAGTATATTATATAATTCACTCACCCTTATTCACAACTACAGTATTTGCTCCTATGACTTCATACTATGTATTACATATTTGTTGAAGGTCCAATCAGTATTTTTTTGACCACATGCTGTGAATTACAGATATGTATGTACATATGTAATTAAAGAGTTTGTAGCTGGAAAATCAGCATTTGCTGTGTTCTCCATTTGATCATAGTTGAAAATATATGCCTGTAATATTTCAGTGGTCACTGAAAGGTATAACATAACTGATAACAAACCTTCCGAGCCTGAGTTTTGAATAGAGTTGAACACTTACAGGTACTCAAAAACCTACCATTTATACATCACACGTTATTTGTGCATACTGTACAATACAGTCCTGTTAAATGATGCTGTACGTCTGTTGAATCAAATCCACATGGTACCTTTTATTACATTCTATTATACAGTATACATGCTTCTTAAATTGTATTTTTGTCTATTACAATCCAATATTGACAATATCACAGTATCACATACCTGTTAGTGTGTCTAATCAGTGACATCCTCTATTTACAAAATGACCCCTGCATAATCATTCTACCTTTACATGCCTTTATTTTACATTCATGCTGACTCAGACTGCTTGGATTCATTTTAGCTATAAGTGTGTGTGTGTGTATCGTGGGCCGTGTCCTTCACATAATGGAAAAAGACTAGATAACGATTGTAACGATTCAGTTACATGGTGCTCCTGTGCCAACCACCTGACGTAGCCTGAGCAGGCTGAAAGATCCCTGAAACTCAGTGTTTGATTTCAGCCGGTGCCCATGCTTGGATTTCAGCTATTGATGCCAGAAGGGCGTTGGTCAAAAAAACGCAATCATATTTTTGTCTATTATAATCCAATATTCACTAACAAAATATCACAATATCACATTCCAATCCACACAGTGATATCCTCTATTTACAAAATGACCCCCACATAATCATTCTATCCTTATATGCCTTTATTTTACATTCATGCTGACTCCTAATGGGTTCGGGTAAACTTTTATCAGTGTGATCACAAATCTGTCTCTGCCCAATTGACCTCTGTTGTCCTTGGTAACAAACAATGAGTTGCATTTAATGCTCTTTTTCCATTTAGATATGTGTGATTAGTTGCCAAAATGCACTGATTAATTAATAGCCTTGGCCTACTTTCATTCTGAAAGTTATAAAAAGCACAAACATTTTTTTCTATCATATATGTAACTGAAAACCACTTCAGGGTGTTTTGTTTTCTAAAACTATGATATTCAGAGATAAATTGCATTATTATTTGGGAGCCTCATCTTAAACACTTAGCAGGTTTTACTCCAGTATCTGAATAATGACAGCACAGCAGTATGCTGGCCACGTCTCATTATCCCCATGTTTAACGTTTATTAGCCTTGTTGTTAGTCTTTTACTGCTTTGCTAGTGTCACAGTGGCTTCACAAGACTTAAATCAATTTCCCTTTAATTACCCTTGTGGGGTTATCAGCTGTTCTGCCTACTTAGCACATACACATAGGCTCACAATGAACAAGTTGTGTTCAAATGACGACCGTGTTCATGAAATGCTACGTTTACAGTGGAGGGGAAAAAAGCCTGCACTCTGGCTGAAACATCACCTGAAAAGAAAATTACCAAAGAAGAATAAAAGGTCACTCTGATCTGTAATCAGATCTCGGGGGAGAAATCGATTTAACACAATAGTGACAGAAGGGGAGAGAACGGAGCGATCCGTGCATCCAGGTTACAGCAGTTGCTGCATCTGGCTTATGCACAGACAATATAGATCAGAGGATTTGTGTAGCATTTTGTTTGGCTTCTTTTTAGCTGTAAGTGTGTGTGTGTGTATGTGTGTGTATGTGAGGCCCTGACCTCAACCCCACTGAACACCTTTGGGATGAACTAGAACGGAGATTGCGAGCCAGGCCCTCTCGTCCAACATCAGTGTCTGACCTCACAAATACTCTTCTGCATGAATGAGCAGAAATTCCCACAGACACGCTCCAAAATCTTGTAGAAAGCCTTCCCAGAAGGGTGGAAGCTGTTATAGCTGCAAAGAGGGGACCAACTTCATATTAATGCCTATGAATCTGGAATGGGATGTCATTAAATCTCCTGTAGGTGTAATGTGTAGGTGGACAAATACTTTTGTATATATATAAGACATAAGAATAATGATTCAGAATGAAAAAAGACATTGAAAATGGTTGGTACATTACTACAAAACTACAAACTACTATTAAACTACACAATGCTATATACACAATGTAACACTACACCTACATCCGGTGAACCAGCCACAGGCTCATTGATGTGCGTTGGGAGCGAAGGCTGATACGTGTGGTCTGATCCAACAGAAGAGCTTCTGTAGCTCAAATTGCTGAAAAAGTTCATGCTGGTTCTGATAAAAAGGTGTCAGAACACACAGAGTATCACAGTCTTCCTGTCAGCAGTTGAGATGCTGCCCCAGAAGACCACACCATAATAAGTGGCTGATGCCACCACAGAGTCAAAGAAGGATTTATTCATGCAAAGAAAGTAATTACTTGTTTCAGGTACGTGGGCGAGGGCATGGACGAGATCTTGTTCACAGAGGCTGAGAGCAACATGAATAACCTGGTGTCTGAGTACCAACAGTACCAGGACGCCACGGCTGAAGACGAGGACAAATTTGAGGAGGAGGGCGAAGAGGACACTGCCTGGACACCCACCATGACCTTTTCTCACTATGCAACAGTTAAGGCTGGGCGATATGTTTCAAACCTCTGTTTCGCATTATTGACTATTGGCTTTAAATAAATGATTTGGAACAATAAACAATAAAAAGAAATTAATTAGAAGTAGTCAAATGATGACACTGAATTCTTGTCCTGTATTAGCAGCAGCACATAGAATATAGCACATAGATTTTAAATGGTGGCTGTTCTGTTTTCACACGTTGTTTTTGCTGTTTGCATTTCTCTCATTCCTTCATGTTTTCCTCTCTGTTTAGAAGGCATCGCCTGAACGTCACCGCCCCCAGCCCTTTGTGATGAAAGGGAATGTAACACTGACCAGTTCAAGGCACTGAATTTGACACTTACTCTGTTAGATATGGAGTGTTACTCTTTGGAAGAATGAAATCATATGATTTACTGAAGAAAACATCAACAACTTTTTAAAGCATTCGAAGCTATAAATAGTGTCCGAAACTGGTCACTGCTACATTAGTGTTCTTGTTCTGGGATGTTATTGACATAAGTATAGATGGATTCTATTTGAACTGGTGCTGTGTGGATTTCTACTGAACTTTACCTTTACAGATGAATTCAGATTATTAAGCCACTACACAGGCGTTGATTAAACCTGCTCAAGTGTTCAACTCCTGCAGAGGTATAATAACCAGAATGCAGTAAGTGAAAATGTGGGAGTGCAGGGCCAAGAACTCTTCTACCTGCCTACTGAGGCAGCACCACCAAGACTGAATCCAAATCCAAAAATATTTATATTCTAAATGGTTCAAGCTCCTTTGAGAATGGAATTGTATCTAATTACAGGCAATAATGAAAAATCTCCGAATGTTCCTGGCCATTAGTATGACCACTTGACTCACGCAGCCACAGAAAATAAGAATTGGTTCAGTGCATGGGAGAAAATGTAAATGTCAGGCTGCTGTTAATGCCAAGCAAGTTCAAATGCACAAAAAAGGTGTGGCCCATATGCTCATTATCATATTACATGATAATATCTGTATGTCGCCAAAATGAGTAATGGAAGCCTGTTATGTAAAGTGTCTGTCAAGGAAGTTGTCTGGCAGAGCAGGCCACAGATCTGATAACGATTGCTCATTCTGAAAAAGCACTATATTCAAAAAATAAATGTGGTCTTGTGATGCATTCATGAGGACATTATGTCTGACAAAAGATGGAAATGATTGGTCCAGGTGGACTTTTAGAATTGAAGAGTAGATGGAGACTCTGCTCCGCTTAGCTTAGCATAGCTGTTGTATTTGTCTCTTCAAGTGGTCTCATATCACAAGATTTGTATTTAAATGCATAATTCTGCATATATTAAGAACATATTAAAACAACAGTCTAGCAGCAGATATCACCAGCCATCATGTAGAACCGTCCACCTGTCAGCTGCAGCAGGAAGAAAAGAATGTTGCATATTTGAATGACAGCTAACATGTGGACCTCATTAGGATAATATCCTAATAAATATAATTTCATGTTCTCATTTCCTTTGTTCACGTGCAGACAGAAATTATTAAGGAAATATATCTATCGCCTTTTCTATTTTATACTTATAAGTATATTGATTGCTGTTGACATTAGTCATCCTTTGCCCTCAGCCATCATGAATAATTTGACATTTTTATACTTTGTGATCTTTAACTAAAGCTTTATTTTTTGTTTACAAGACCATCTACTAAATGATATAATAACAAATAAGCTATTACATTAAAAAAAAGGGAAATATATATGACTTGAGCAAGATATTCCAGTAAATAAAATGTGAGTCCATTCTGTCCATTCAAGTTCTGTGCTATACTTATTTTTTCAACTGCAAAGACAGGTTCCTGGTGAAATAAACATGCCAATTAAATAAGCCAACGCCAAGTCCAAAGTAAAACACCATATTACATGTACACAAAAGAACGCACAATCATCAATGGCGCTGTTTCTCTGGACTGCTGAGATGACTATCTTTACTGCTTGGTTGTTAGGGAGTTTTAAGTCTGACTCAGTTTCATACAAAATTTCTTCAATGCTACAGCTTAAATAAAGAGTAGAGACACATATTAGAGTATCTTTTTCAGATTTTTTTCTTACTAGAAAACGATTTTTCATCCAATGTTGTTTGAATCTTTTGTCATAAAGAATGATGATCGTGTCATTTGCTAATCAACAGGTCATTTCTAGTTTCAGTGATAGCTGTTTTAAAGTGAATAAATATTTATTTTCCTTTTCATTCACATCTAAACAATTGCAACAACTTCGGTGTGCAATAATTGGCCGAACGTTGAAACAACCCACCATGATCTTTGTGAGACCAAACATTATGTTTGTGTTAGGCACGCCAGTCGCTCTTTTCTTTGGCTGCAAGTGTGTTCATGTAGGCAGACATGATCATGGCTTTTGTTTTTTGTTTTTTTCTTGATTTGTGGAATCCTTCATCACAACGGCTGGAATACTGGAATACTTTAACTCCATATCTACTTTGATTAGTTAATGCATCAATAAAGACTCAAACGCTCCCACATTTAAAGGCTCATGTTTACATTTTTATTTCTTGGTGTTCTCCAAGGCAGTGATGGAAAGAATGAATAAATTATATCAGTTTGACACAGTTCAGCACTCAGTATCACTAAAACCTGTTGTTAAAAAACTGCTTTGTGTTAAAAAAAAGTGTTTGTTTCAGGGTGAATGTGTTTTTATAGAGTTTCTACACAGTCTGAATTTTATTTTATTTCTACTTGAAAGCTCCAGACGAGAAGCCCTACAAGTGCTCAGAATAATGACGTGTGATATGGTTGGAAGTTCAAGGACAAGTAAGTGAATGAACCTTGAGCTGCAACTGTTGTCTCAACAGTGTATAAAGTACATGTGTTTTGGCAATTTCGATCCCAGGGGACCTGTGGGCACGGCCTTGCTTCAACGCGCTTTTGGTTCCGGTCAAACTGTACTTAATAAAGAAAACAACAAACAAACAAAAGAATAAGCGCTGCTTCACTGCATCCTACTCCTCTAGTAGATGCGCTTATAAGGGAGATTAAGTGAAATCAACTGACTTTGTTCCTTTCTCCTCTGTCTTAGCCTGAAGCGGTTGAAAATCAATTTCTTCTCAAGTCCCCCTACACACCTGTGTCTAATTCCTTAAGAGGATGCAGGACCGTGATGCTTGGTCACCCAATCCAGACTGCGCCCCCTGTAGTTCTAAAGCAAAAATGGGCCTCTAACAACCCCAAATAAACAAACAACAGAAATGGCTCCTACAACGTGAGTTATCAGTAGTGTTTAGCAGCCTGATTTATGTTTCTCTGAAACTACTTTTGAAGTCTCTGGTTACCTGTTAGCACCAAAAACAATCAATGGGAGACCAGACAAGAATAGGACTTTAACATATTAAGGAGAACAGAATCTACTAATAATGGTTTGGTTTCTCCTACTCCTGATCTTCCCTTATTAATTATAATTCTCACATCAACTACTACCAACATAATTCAAGTCTCACTGAGAAAGTGAGAGAATCAGAGATAAAAGTATCTTAAACAGTCAAACACAAAGACCCTTTTACAGAACATTTTATGAATCGATGTTCTAAGACTGCACAAACTCTCACCATCGCATTGAATTTCACCCATGCTGTCGTTCTAAATGCTTTGCCTTGCAAATAAGGAAAGAAACAAGTGAGGTGACCTTTTAATACTTATACAGCATTTTGTCCATGACAATGAAACATCGGACTCATTTTGAGCCTTTCCCTTCTCGACAATCTTCAAATGGGTGTGACCATAAAGATAATAACAGTGATAATATTCAGACAGTAACTTTTTTTTACTTAGAATTCTGACATCTACCAAAAAACGTCTCACTGAGAAGTGAGAGAATCACAGATCAACTGATCTGAAACACAACCAAGCAAAGAACGTTTTACAGAGCATTTTATGAATCGATGTTTTTATAACCGCACAAATCATCACATTTCATTTCAACCATGCTGTCTCTAAATGCTTTGCACCAGCAGCGGTGACACTGGTTCAATGGTGAGAAAATGATAACATTTTCATTCAATCTCACTTTATCAATGTATTTATTAGATATTTAATTTGCTGGTCAACAAACAGAACTCTGCATCATTCATGCTGACTCCTAGTATTTTTTTAAATCTAGGTGAATATTTTCTTCCCCACATGTTGTAAAATGTCCACAATTCCATTTATCGCATTCTATTTGAACGGCGTTTCCTGTCAGGGTCTCTACTAACGCCTGTCAAGGTATATTTTGAGTGTTTTGACCGGAAGTCTCAGTGTGTTTGTTTCTGCCTTGACGCTAGTGGAACTGGAGTTCCCCATGATTGCCATGGGTGCTCGCTGACCTCCAGTGGTCACAGGGCGTAATTACAAGTCTTTATATTGTGAGAGGTTCACAGTCTTCCGTTGATGCCAGAGATGTGATGGAGCCTACAATGTTTGTGATGTGAGTATAATCATTCAGAATGAAACAAAGACAGAAAATGGTTGATACATTACCACACTGTAAACTATACAACCTTATATACACGATGTCACACTACAGCTACATTACTATGCTGTACAACATTTCATACTATAAAAATGCAACAATAAATAATTGCAAAGCTTTAAAAAAATATCAAATAGAATATCAAATATATATTGAGATGCAGTTTAACAATTGGATGTAATTGTGACCGTGAGAACCATGAAAGAAAAGAGGTCAAATCAAATCGTGGACGTAGATTTTGAAAAGCAAGAGTTGGTGGTTGCCACGGGCGTTTCATGGGTTTACATTGCCCTCCGGTGGTAATAGTGTGTAATTACATCTCTCGCTAGCGTAAAAGCTTTATTTTGAATGTTTTCAGGGGAAGCACGACTATTAGGCCTATGTGATTGTGTCTGACTTGATGCTAGTGACGTCCCCTGCATCAAGGTAAACACAATGACATACTAGCACTTCCGGTGAACATGTTCAAAATAAAATATACAACGTCCAAATGGTTTAACAGAAAACGACTCCTAAATAATACTATTACTTACTACTTGGCTCCATACTGACCAATGCATTATTTACTGGTCTTGCGCCGTTTTTCAGACGCCCTCTTTACTAGTGTGAAAGAGAATGTTATTACATCCGGTGACAACTTTCCGAATAAAACAACTAGACAAAGCGAGTAAATTAAGTAGTAATTCCCTTCTGTGGCCACTTGAGGACAGCAAACAGTCGTGATTTAATGAACACGCTCATCATAACCATTCGCTTCACCAGCCAACGCAGAGGCTCAGTAATAGTCCTAAACAATTCCGGTGTCCACTATCAAATTAAAACATTTTAAATATACAACCGTGATTCTAATATTCTGTCCACTCCATCTTAAAGGGGATGGACAACACATTCACAGTGATGGCGCAGGGATGTTGTGTTAGAATGACTGTGTTGTCTGCTGCTGCGTTGAAGCTGATTCAACTTTATAGCCTGTAGAAGTCTCCTTAAAGGTGTAGTGCATCCAAGTGTTTTGACAGACCTGGAGTACTTACATTTCTCAATGTGGGGACATGAGCCTGTTTAAACATAAAGCCTATGCTGAGCATTTAAATACTTGTGAGCGTGAAATGTAAAAGATATCATTTACATCGTTGCCAATATTATCATGTCCTGTGTCGTTGCTCTGAGAGGCTTCATTGAAGAAAATAGGCTCTTGAATGAATTCTTATATATAATAGGTGTTTGTGTTTGCTCTTTCCTTTGTCTTTTTTTTTTTATTTAATTGTAGTTTTTTTTTACCAGCTACAACCAGGGCATCAGCTTGACATCTTTCAATTCCACCAACCAAGTCAAAAATAGTGCCAAATTGTCGTAATCATTTTAGAATGGTTAATAAACAGCGTTATGGTATTTTGAATATTAGACTGGATGACAGCCTTTCAAAAAAAGTGTGAGGTCAGTTGACTGAATTACTGCATTCCCATAAACACAATAGGACAATTTCAGGTTGGAAATTATTATTTTTATTATTATTAATTTAAATTAACAAACATTGCTATACATATTGCTGTTTTTTTTAATTAATTTTGAATCATTTTACACAGTTAAAGCATTTGGAAAAGAAGTAATAGTAATTGCAAACAGGCGACAGACAGTAGATGACATGTACAGCAGATCTACAGTCAATGGCTTTCCTATGTGTGTCGAGGGCTTTCCAGAATATTTCAACATACAGACATATCAGTAATGTTTTTGGTTATCATTTCACCTCTTTATGTTGTCATACAGGATCAAAGACATCCACACAATATCACAACCAGTGGTGTTAAACCCAACATGATCAAATGATAAACACCCAACATATTCTTTCCAATGTAGCAGCAGCTTATATTGAATTGCAAAGTCCATTTTCTGCATCCAGCGCAACAAAGGTCTTCCACCTGCAACTTTTATTCCTCTGATAAGAACAAGGGTTTGAGAAAAGGTGGCAACCCCCCCCCCAACTTTTGACCCCTGACATTATATTCATTAGGAATGTTTGAAGTAAACAAAAAGTCCCAGATATCGCTGTTGTGTCCTTCTCAGTGCACGGCATTGAAAACCCTCATCCCTTTGCGATACACATGTAAAAAGAATGGAAACGAAGTGCTTCATAGATCTTCAGAACTAGTACATCTTCTCGAGGTGTCCCCTCTTTCATCCCAGGCCAGCTGTAGAGTCTTCTCATCCCTTCCTTACTGTCAAAAAGTGAGCTGTGTCTGGCCAACAAAGGCTTCCATTCCTACTGAGTACCTCAATGTTGGCATATTCAGCCATAAATCAGAACATCTGAGTTGAATTTAAACATCATTTCTTTACTAAAAGTGACAGATTTACAAACACAGTATAAACAGGGTTGACATCATTGGCAGCTGGCGACAGTCTAGACCACAGTGGCTTTTTCAAATTTGAGCAAAAATCCCTCCTTTTTAGACAAAGACGAATGAAT
Source organism: Gadopsis marmoratus (assembly GCA_036023855.1). Lineage (NCBI taxonomy): Eukaryota > Metazoa > Chordata > Actinopteri > Centrarchiformes > Percichthyidae > Gadopsis > Gadopsis marmoratus. Next base: position 6,149 of record JAVQJF010040840.1, on the reverse strand, counting down.
TACATGTGTCATGCAAACCTTTTTGGCTTTTTGAAACCTGACCTGCTCTGAGAGCTTTTATTTATTTTGACAATGTAAGACACAGAGAAGCGGAGAACCCAGCGCAGGAGGGCTTTGTTCCAACGTCTGCGTCGTCTTTTGAAGTGTCTGAGCAAAAAAAAGACAAACCGTTCTTGACGTGAGACGACGGAGCGACGACGTTTTATCACACCACCTCTTGCAACACTTTGGCTAGACCACCCAACAGCCTGCAGTCCGGTGACGCTCTTCACGATGGGGTTGGACTACACATGAGAGATATCCCTGACATCAATGTAAATCACATACACTTTGTCATAAACAGGTTGTAAAGTTCAGGTACAGAATCACTGAGGAAAAGCACACCGACACTACTGTAAAGTCAAGCCACTATGGCAAAATAGAAGGTATAGAGTATTGAGGAACTAGTCATCGTTTGAAAGTTGGCTCGTATCCTTTGCAACACTGAGGAGTGCTTTGGTCGCCCTGTGGACGACCACTTTGCTTTTCTACAGGCAGATTAAGGAGGACAATGTCTCAACAAAAACACATTATAAAACAGAATCAGCACAGGCCATAAATACAATTAAAGAGATGGAAAGAGCGTCAGAAACGTGTACTAAGTAGCGATTCCTGAATCAAGGTCCAAGTTAGGAAAAGGACAAATCTAAATGGGAAAGACGATGAGACAAAGTCTTTGCTTACTGTCTCTTTCTCTCCTCAGAAATTCCAGTCGAATGCTGACCTCGTTTAGTGATTTATTGATTCGTCTTGGCGGAGTGCAAGTGTTGGCCACGTGGCTTTTCAAACAATTTCAAAAATATATATATATTGAGAGCGTGCACTAATTGCAGTCACGCGTTGCTCTTCAGAGCCGCCTGCTCGGTAAACAAGACGATACTCTGGAGTTGAAATGGCGAAGGGGTGACACTTCTTAGGATCGGTGCACACACTGGTACAGATTAAAAAACAACAACAACTTTACACTGAAGCAGAGCGAGAAGGAACACACGGCGTAGCCCTTGTGGGTGGGAGACGGCTCATATGGCCAGCTTGGTCTGGACTGTTGAATGTGCTCTTGGGTCTTTAAAAAAGCCGGGGGGGGGGGCGCAGTTGATCCTCATGCTTGCCTTCAGCCACAGTGTTTGTTTCGGAGCACCCCCCCTGCTCAGAGGGCCAGGAGGGTGGGCGAGTTGAGGGAGTCCGAGGACTGGTCGCCGCTGCTGCTGCTGCGCCGGTGGGCCTTGGAGCAGGACTCGGAGGAGGGTGAGGGGCTGTCGGGCTCCAGCATGCTCGGGTAGGTGAATATGAGGCTCGGGGCGTGGGGCGTGGCCGCCGGGGTGGACGCCCCCACCACTGGCGTGTTCAGGCTGTCCCCGTCTGTGCAGTACATGCTGCCGCCGCCCAGGCAGATCGGCTTGATGACGGAGCGCTGGGCCTTGCCCATCTTCTGCTCGTCGTCCTCTGGCTCTTGCTTCACCACCACTTGGCTCACGTGAGCCCGGGTGCCCATGTTGGGCCGCATGGTCAGGGGGAGGGGGGCGCACTGCTGCTGCTGCAGGTGTGCCGACTGCTGGTGTCGCTCCTCGATGGGGAGCTTGCACACGGGATTGTGGGCGACCAGCATGAACTCCAGCTTGTCTTTCTCCTTCTGCAGACACTCGATCTCCTTCTGCAGGTCCGCCTTCTCCTCCTCCAGCTTCTCGGTCTCCTGTGAAGAGAAACGGGGCATAAGGTCGAGTGGCCTACTTAAGCTTGGGTTTGGTTTTCTGATTTCGTTGTGGGGCATTTGTGCCTTCATTTGACAGCAACAGTGCAGATACTGACAGGAACCATGTCGTCGCAGTTCATGGCCAGCGCCTGAACCTCTAGGCCACAGGCGCCATAAGCAGGAGAGTTTTAACTTGATAAAAAGCAGAATCTGCAACAGCATATGCGCAAATATTCTTCTTCTTCTTCTAGTTTTACGGTGGTTGGCGTTCAGCTCATCGGTGCATCACCGCCACCTTCCGCTCCGGAAAACGGAGCAGACGATAGAGCCAGTATCTACATGCATGGCCGCAGAAAAATGATCTTTAGCCTAATCAAAGCTTCGAATACTTAACTGATAACTTCAGGTGTCTTCAATGATAAGATTGTATGGGTGATCCCTTAAAGCGCCAGTAGAGGGCACTGTTTGCTTGCTACAGACCCAAACATATGAAGCAGCGCAATCAACACATTGGGCCATTTAGGCTTACAACAGTCGTCTTGAAGCTCTTTGAGTTCCACACAAAGACATTGTTGGCAGTGTGCATTGTTTCTGTCTCGGAGAGATGAAGTGTCACATTAAAGACGAGGGAAGATCCCATAAAAACAAAAAAGCCGTTTGCCAGTTCTAGACTTCTCGCAGATACAGATAAGCTGACATGCAGTCTGAGAACTTTGACTCATGGGCAAAGGTATGAGGAAGTAGTGGACAAGGAAACGGAGACACCTTAAATGAATGATATCAGTGAATCAAATAGGAGGCATTGTAGGAATATTGCTCCTTCTTTTCACTGGAAAGTGCCACCTTCCTATTTGGAGGTCGTTTTTTTTTAAACGGCCGCATGAACAGGGAGAGGTGTTTTTTCCCTTGTAGCAGTGTGTGTCTGTGTGTGTGTCTGTGTGTGTGTGTGTGTGTGTGTGTGTTTGTGTGTTTCTCTCTGTGTGTGTGTGTGTGTGTGTTTGTGTGTTTCTCTGTGTGTGTGTGTGTGTGTGTGTGTGTGTGTGTGTTTGTGTGTGTGTCTGTGTGTGTGTGTGTGTGTGCAACATGTCTCTATGTGGGGTTGTAAGACAAGCAATTGGCCCCTTTTACAAAATGTCCTGCATTCATGGAGACAGCTGCCTACAGCAAATTCCATTCCTGTGGGGGGGTTAAGGCCTGCCAAGCTCAACCTCGCTGTAATTCGGCTAATTAGTCCATTTAGGTGCCGCCGCTGTCTGCCATTGCAGTGCCGCGAGACAGCCCTACCTCTGTCTACAGCTGAGCGAGACAAAAAGCTTTTCAGCGCCTGTCATCTCTTCACTCGGAGAGAGAGAGAGAGAGTCAAACCAGTAATGCCAGGTTGTGAATTTAGGTGTGGAGTTCAATCACTCATCAAAAAAATCTGGACCTTTGCCAGACTTGTCAACAAGTGTGACTTATTCTTTTTTTCTCCCCCTCTCTCTCTCTCTCTCTCTCCTCTGTGCAACTAATAATGTGCAACTAATATCTGTGGCTGCTTTTTATGCCGTTCTGTATTTCTGCGTCCAGGAAGCACGTGTGTTTACTGGCGAGAGGCGCACAACAGGAACAAGATGCTCTTATGACTTGGGCCCGATTTGTGGCCGATTCATATGATTTTATATGATCTGATCTTGTCTGATCTGGTCTGGTCTGGTCTGGTGGCTTTCCAGGCTTCCACTCACCCCTTGCAGCATCTCGGTGAGCTCTCGCCTGCGGTTACGGCACTTGGCGGCGGCCAACTTGTTCCTCTCACGCCGCACCCTCCTCTTCTCTTCTTCCTCCGGGGTGAGCTGAGGGCACGTAAAGAAGGAGCACAGGCAGGTAAAACAAGCTGTTTGACACACACACACACACACAATCAATATGAAGCGAAGCGTAGAGTTTAAACCAGAGCCTGGTGCTGCTGGCTGGCTGTGAGGACGATAACACTGGTACAAACATGTAGGATTTACTGCGCGGTCGCCATTGAACAGGCATGTTAGTTTCATGATTTCCAATGAAAAACTAAGGTGTCTGCTTTGTAGAGGACCTTCTGAAGCAAAATCCAGCCATATAAAAATAAATCAAATTCTCTCTATAGAACAATCCCCTAGTGGTCTCTTTCCAGTCTTGTTGCCCCCCCCCCACGCACAGTCACCCCAGATCCCTCACCTGTTCGTCCCTCTTGCGTCGGCCCCTGGCGTCCCCGATTGAGCGGATGACTCCGGGCCGAGCCAGCGTGTTGTGCCCCCCCATCAGCCCCGGCCCGTTGCTCAGGTGATGGCCGTACGGGTGGGAGCGGGAGTAAGGGTTGGACATGGAGGTGATGACGGTGGGCTGTACCATCCACTGTAGGTCTTGGCTGGTCGTGATTGCATTGATGGTGGGTATGAAGGCACTGTTGGAGCCGGGCATGTCGACCCTGTACTTCTGGAAAGAGAAGGAGGGAGAGAGAGAGATGATAAGTTCGGGTTGCTTGATCACATCTTGGGAAATTTCCCCAGAAAAGTAGGGGGGGGGGCATCCGCTTGTAGAAGAGCGAGCCTGCATACTGCTGTGGGCCAGTGCATGCAACTTAATCCCATAAGCATCTTAGCTAATAACTATGAGCCCTGCCTCATTTCACTGACAGCACAATCGCAGGCACACACACACACACACACACTCACACACACACGCCATTATGAAATTCACACATTTTCCACATTTCGAGCTTAAAGTAATGATTCAATCCACATAGGCTAAACACTGTGCAAGTAACCCCTGGAGTGAAACAGTGACACATGATGTGAATCATGTGGGAAAGCCCAAGGTGGCCAGAGCATCTCACTTTACTACAATAACCATGAGACAAACACAGCATTCGGGGCAGTGTTACACATGTCTGGCTGTGGAAGGAGGGTAAATATACATATTAGTTGCACTTTTGACTTTTCACATAAAGAGACCGTCTTATATTGTCCAGAGGAATAACCTATTCAGAGGGAGCTTTACTGAAATACAAAGTCTGATAATCGACAAAATTCTGATTATTTGTGTTATGTTTTATTATCATTAGTATATAAGGCTAAATTATGCGTTTGCGTGTAATTGTTGTTATGTATGTCCGAATCCATACTGTGATGCAAGATTCTGTGTTTCTGGTCTAAAGACGCGATTATGACTTCGAACAACTTTGGCTCCAAACCCCTCAAATGGTGAACTTGGGAGCCCTCCTTTCCATCCAATGTATAAATATCTACAATCAGCATGTATGTGTGAATATGACTGTGATAATGATCGCGAGCATGAGAACCTCCTGCAGATCCAAATGACTTCACGCCTCTGGAGTCCACAAGCAGACTTGCTGCCCGCATGTGTGCGCATACGCACGTCCCCATATCCCCTTTATTCCCGACAATCCGTCGGATATCCCGGCACTCTGTTGGAACTTTGTGTTTATCTGGTGAGTCACTGTGTATTGGGGGGGGGGTTTTGTTAAGCACATGTGAAACGCCCGAAGTTCCAGTAAAGGTAGAAGCCGCGAACTTTAAAAAGCCTGACAGTTCGCCAGAATGAGACGTTTTTTTTTTGTTTTTTTTAATTTTGGGGCGAGCTGCTGGGAACCCTGTTACAGAACGAAGAAGGCTGTGTGCGCAGTGGAGGGGCACAGGCACCCAGTGGAGTCATCACGCACAAATACAGATGAATCTTCTGGTCTGACCACAAAAAAAAACAACAATCTTTTGGTTTAATGCAAAGTGAAAAAAGGCGTTGTTGTGTGTGTGCGTGTGTGTGTGTGTGTGTGCGTGTGTGTGTGTGTGTGTCAGTAAACCCGATGAGAGGTCGTGTTGCAGCCCGCTGTAATAGGAAACAGCCTGAGTGATTAGAGCAGAGGCGCGGGGCCAGAAGTCCTTTACCGTAATGCTGCGCGAGTCTGGCTTTTCCGCTGAAGCGCACTGAACAGGAGCCTCTTCCCGGATTTTACATCCTATTACTTCCTACCATGTAGCCCGCTGAGGACGCGTGAACCCGGGCGTCGATCTCAGCGCGTCGCCCGTGTTCTCGGCGAGGAAGCGCGCTGCGGCGGCGGCGGCGCGCTTCCAGCCGGACGGAAGGTGCTGCGGCGCTGCAGCGATCTGACCCCGCGGTCGCGCCGTTCAAGACAAATATCCGCCACAGACGCCAACTTTAACGGAACTAATGTCCCGTCGTGCCGCGGCGAGCCGAGCTGCCTGAGCCGGCGCTGAAGGCGGCAGCATGCAGCCTGTTGCATAATCCGCTGCACGTCTGTATCTGTATCTCGGCCCAGTCTGCGGCGTGTGAACATGTCGGGGTGTGTTGTGAAGCAGGCAGCGTCCTTCTGATGCGGCTCCAGCAGGGTGCTGTAGGCGCACCGGGGGGGGGGGGGGGGGGGGGGGGG
>JAVQJF010040837.1:0-20853 GCA_036023855.1 Gadopsis marmoratus | reverse complement strand
CACACTCACACACACACTCACACACACACTCACACACACTCACACACACACACACACTCACACACACTCACACACAATATCCTGGCTGTAGGTGCATCATGTTTACGCCAACGCAGACACTCGTAGAAACACACACAGTTACACACAAAGACACAAAGGCTCACACACTACAACACACACACACAGGTTCAGAGGTGAGCGCACGGACGGACACACGTGGGCGAAGCAGGTGGTGTCGTTGATCATTTTCAGCCCGGCTCCTTTCAGAGTAAATTGTTCCTCTGAGGCTTGTCGCCGTGCCACGTCCCTGCTGACAGCCGCTCAGTGCCGCAACGCAGCCAGCTGGCAGGCGGGCGGCGTGGAGGTGGAAGGTCTGCAGCACAGCGGCCACAGAGAGAAACATCGGAAACTAAAAGGCTCTCAGTGGGGAGCAAACCTCCGCCGACACCGAGCAACTGCCCAGCTCTATGTTTGTGTGTGTGCAGTTGGCTCTTCCAGGACGCTGAACACAACACTGGGTAAGAAGCCAAGACGTCCAACTTTTTCCTGCAGCACACGAACGCAGCCGCCACATTATAATGACAGAGACCAGCATCATCACACACCAGTGCAGCAGCTGTCAATCTTCCTGCGCCAAAACAAGCTCTTAAAGCTTGTGACGATGAATTTGTGCCTTTCTAAATAATCTGCAGCTTCAGCTGCCAAAGAGTTTCATCGGGCCAAGTCCAACTGCTGGAGTGTGAAATAAATGTGAATTGTGCAGCTTTGGGACGTAACACCTCGGTGCAGTGCCTCTGCTTTTATTTTGGCGGGTGTTCAGGCCCCTGCATCAACCTCTGCTCAGCATCAGACAGCATTTATAGACAGAACAGGCTCCATCAGATGTCACCTGCTGACTTTCATGAGTTCAACAAGTGAGCGGCCTGGTTTTTATGAGCCTGCTTCAGTTGAAGCTTTTCATTGGTCGATTCCACTTTTCCAGCCTGGATGCTTTTAGACGAGAAGAGGATGTTTGTCTGATATTTTTGGATGAAAACACCATGTTTGTGTCCTGCCAGCCAGCTCTTCGCTCTTCTGTGACAGTCTGCACTAAGAGGCCCTGTTGTGCTGTTCGGCCTTTGTTTTGAGAACATTTGGGAAACAAAAGGTAGAAATTGGGTTGAAATCCAGTCGAGCCTGGACTTTAAACACGCACCTTTCTCTGCGAAGCTGATGATCTCGGAGCTCTCCTCCAGCACCTCGCTGCTCATCGGGTGTCCGTCCAGGTTCGGGATCTCCACCCTCCCGTCCTCCCGCAGCTTCCCGGCGTGCAGCTTGCGCAGCGCCGTCACCATGGCCGCCTTGGAGACCGGGTGCGTGATGTTGGGCCTCTCCCGCATCTGCAGCCTGCTCAGGATGTGCCTCTTCACCGCCTCCAGGAAGTCCACGTTCAGCTGGCCCGACTCGGGGTCCTCGGGCTGAGCGGCGCCGCAGGACGCGCAGGTGGTCCCGGTCCCGGGCGCAGCGGTGCAGCGGGTGCAGAGGACGCAGGACACCAGGACAGCCAGTCGGAAGAGACAGCTACTCATTTTCTGTTTGAGGAGGAGCAGAACAAGTTGGTCCCTCTTCTGTCACAGTTCAAATCATAAGAAGTGCAGGCAGCAACAGATCCTGGGGCTCGGACGCGCTGGGATGCCGCTCGCTGCACTTTGTTTCCATCCGCCGGAGGCTGCGCGTGCGGGAGCTTTTTAGGACATCGTTCTGTGGACGTCTGCGGTCCTTCTGTGCGTCATGCCTCCATCCGGAACATCTTCCGCAGCCAGTCCACCTGCAGCATGTTTACACTTCAGTCCACCAGCCGCATCCTCTGCATGTAGTTCACACGCTGCGCTGCTGCCGAAGTGCCGCTGCGCAATGAGGAGCGGGACGTGTGCCGGGGAGCGCGCAGGGGAGCGCGTCCATTCTGGTGCTGAGACTCGGAGCCGCCACACCGAAAACTTTCTATATACAGGGGGGGGGGGCAGCGAGGGGGGCGGGGCCAGCGAGGGGGGCGGTGTTAAGGACTCTGCAGACAGAATATTAATATTAATGCTTCATCAAACCCAAACATCACTGCAGTTTACTCTTCAGCCCGCAGCCATGGTAAAGTACTCCTTTACAAGTACAAGTACAACAACATGAAAACAAGCGTTACATCATGTTACTGTGACTTTATAAGCGGCAGCTAGTTTTTATGTATTTATACAACATCATGTCATATTGTGTAAGTTCATCATGTGATAAATATGCAGAGTAACTGTAGGTCACAGCTGAGTTAAAGTATAATATTCAGTATGAGGTGTAGTGCAGTAGAAGAATAACTACTAACACTGAGGTAAATGTGCTTTTATATATATATATTTATACACTATATATATATATGTGTGTGTATAGGAGTAGCTGTCCCTCGTGCAAGTTCCAAACCCAAACAGAGTTTTAAGTTTAAGTTTTAAATTCCTTTACAGGTGAGACATTTGTCAGAAAATGAACATGAGGTTGCAAACAGCACGTCTCTCTGCCTTTCTGCAACTTCAATTATGTAGAATTATACAACCAGAAGATCTGATTTAAAGGATGCGACCATATGAATTAAGCTAATAAGCGTGTGGTGTCCAATCTTCATCTTTAACTTGACTTTCTTTGTTTCGCAGCCAGATGAATCATAAAATAACATGATGAGAACATATTAAAACCCATCACACAAATTTCAGTGTTGATCAACACACAGCGAGACATAAACCTGGACACATCATCAGTTTCTATCTCTGCTGCCTTCCTGCGACTGACTCACTTTTTAAGTCATTTTGTATGTGAAGACGTCGCCAAAATCATTTAAAGACAACTTTTTAATACATTTTAAATGGATAAGATGCCAAAATAAAAGCCCCAGAATACCACAGGAGGTAAACACAGTGTGATTCTGGTGACTAATTACTCACTGTGGTGTTTTAGCTACTTAGAAGCCCCCAAAAGACGTCCAAATATGCAAAAAAACCTGAGCCTTTCTAGTCAAATGCAACACAATCCGCAACAGCTCGACCTAATGAGTGTGTCTCCAGTTTGAGTTGACATGGCGTCATGACGTCCGGACAACAACATTTGTTAGTAAAAACTCCAAACCAAATGAGCTCGTCACAACACGAGAGCAGGCAGAGCTGGGTGACCTCTGACCTCTCAGCTGCTGATCACCAACAGGCAAAACAACATGAAGGGGGACCACAGGTCAGGTCACAGCACTCGGAGTCGGAATACATTCACTGCACGTGTTGTTTTTGTCCAAATCCACCGAATCTGAATTATTCAACTTTCCACACTACATGTGTCTGAACCTGTTTTCTCTGACTGTGGTCAGTGGTCTCCACTCTGTTTGAGCGGCAGTGCACAACGTGATGAAATAGCGCCATCTTTGTTCCAAACGCTGGAACTGCACGTACGTGCTGCAGCCGCAGATGAGCTCTTATGAAATCACAGTATTTTTATTCTTCTTACTTCTAACACCAATGTCTGGTCCGTCTCATCTACAGGACTGTTCATACACTTTTATGTATTTTTAATAAACGTCTTCATCCATAAAGCCACTCACTGATTCAACGCTCAGTGGCTGACATGGGGTCAAAGGTCAAATGCAGCCATTTCCACTCATGTACAGGTCCTGCTGTGGCAGCTGGACACATGAAATATTGTCTCTAAAACTTTAATTATTAATCATTTAAAGTTATTTAGTAAACAAAAATGTAAATCATTGTCCAGCGTCTCCAACGTGAGGATTAGAGACATTTTTCACACTTTTCTGACACGTTTAACTTAAATATGAATCAAATAATCTAAAAAAAAGCTCATCAACAGATTAATTGTGTACATTTCTTTATTTTCTCAACATATATAGAGACAAAACTGCTTTGTGACAATCTTAAATAAAGTACAGCTTTTTAATCATGTAAACAAAAGGCGTCACCTTAACGCCAATAAATTAATTAATTAATAACCAGGAATATATGGAATTCCGTGACGTCACATCCTGTTAACGTTATCTACGGCGTCCTGAGAGGAAAGAAAAGGTCGGAGGTGTCACTCCGTGTCTGTTTCCATGAGCTTACGGACAAAACGTAGCGAGGAGCCGCATCTTACGGCACATAAATACATCTGATGTAAGTGTGAATTGAAATAAAACAGTTTTACGGTTATTAGCTCGCATCAGCTTTTAGTACGTCTTATTTATTTGTGGCCTTCGTTTCAGGCGAGCCCTGTGTAACGGCTCCCGCTAGCGCCGCCTGCTAGCTGCTCCCTCGCCATTCTTCAGCTACAGAGTGCGTCCTCTTCGCAGCGTAGACCACCTTCGGCTGGGCGGGGCGGAGAGTCTCCTGGTCAACTTGTAAAAGTTGCGTGTGTGTCGGTGTATGGCGGCCTGCTCACCGAGCGACAGACTGACACGTTAGCAGGTGAGCGGTGTGTCCTCTTCTGGCTCGTTTAAGCGAACGTAACGTTTTCTCCCCGCGGCCGCGAAGCGTTTTAAAGTGGCTTTCACTGAATCCCCCCCCCCCCCCCCCTCGGGGGGACAGACAGCGCTTCAGTTGCTAGCTACCAGTGAGCCGAGTGACACTCCAAGCGGCCAATAGGAGGCGCCGCACAGGGCCTCGACTCTCGACTTCAGCCAATCAGAGGCGGCTCCCAGGCTGAATGCGGGAACCGGGAAGAGCCGAAGTGGCCGTTCGGTGACTTGTAGGAACGCGTTGAGCTGCCGGAGCGGAAGCTGCGTGTAGCTGCACTTCCTCTTTCAGGACAGACGGGCATGTTGTTCATTTATGTCTCGTTCGTGTTTATGCAAAGTTCCCAGCGTTGTTCCCGTGTTTACAGGCAGCAGCCCGCACTGAAGGTCCCTTCAGCTGAACATCTGTTGAGTCACACCTGGATTTAAAATGTCTCCACACTCTTCCAAACATCTGGAGGACAAGAATGTTCACATTTCTAACCTGTTTTTAAACTTTGTTACTTAGAATCGGATCAATAAGAGATGCAGCTGCTCATTTCTGTCCTGTGTGTTACAGCTGATAATAAGAATAACTTTAAATTTGGTTTTTAAAAGTGTGTTTCTGTGTGAAATAATGCTACAGTAACACCAACGCAGACCTGTGATTGGCTTGGATTCACCTCGTGACAAGCAGACGTGTTATAAATCTGTATTATGTTGCAGCAATTGTTGTGGACCTGATGAATATATTGTATGTTTTTAGATTTAATTCTTACAGGAAGTCTTTATTAATGTCAAGTATTTTGTAGCCTGCCAGTGTCTTTAATACTGCGTGTATTACATGAATCTGTGTCAGGGTTCTGTTTCATATCAGCTGCTGTATATGTTGTTAATCCTGTTTTTCATTATGTGCCGGTCTCTGCTGGTCTCTGCCTGTCCCCGCTGTGGTCTCTGCCGGTCCCTGCTGGTCTCTGCTGGCCTTCAGTAGTCAGGCGGAGCTGTGAGCCGCTGGACTAAGACAGACCAGAGTCATGGCCTCGGGTAAGAACAAGAACCAGACCTCCCTGGCTCTCCATAAGGTGATCATGGTGGGCAGCGGCGGAGTGGGGAAGTCCGCCCTCACCCTGCAGTTCATGTATGACGAGGTGAGACTTCAACACTACATTTCCCATAAGCCCTCGCTGTCTCTGTTGCCTGTCACAATCGTTTCTTGCCCCCAGTTCGTGGAGGACTACGAGCCCACCAAGGCCGACAGCTACAGGAAGAAGGTTGTCCTGGACGGCGAGGACGTTCAGATCGATATCCTGGACACGGCGGGTCAGGAGGACTACGCCGCCATCAGAGACAACTACTTCCGCAGCGGAGAGGGCTTCCTGCTGCTCTTCTCCATCACAGAGCACGAGTCCTTCACGGCCACATCCGAGTTCAGGTTCGTCGACGCTTCCATTTCACATTCGACATGTTCAGCCGTCGCTGCAGCTGCTTACGACAGCTCAGCGTTTCTGTCTCTGCGTGTGTCAGGGAGCAGATCCTGCGGGTGAAGGAGGAGGAGGCCATCCCTCTGCTGCTGGTGGGGAACAAGTCGGACCTGGAGGAGCGGCGGCAGGTTTCTGCCGACGAGGCCACGGCCAAGGCCGGCGAGTGGGGGGTCCAGTACGTGGAGACCTCGGCCAAGACGAGGGCCAACGTCGACAAGGTGCACACACACACACGCACACAACAAGGCATTTAACCTTTTCACCAGCTTCTCAGATTCAGTCAGGAAGGAAACACTTCTGTCTTCACCAAGTTTGATTTGAAACAGAAGCTGTAAGATTTCAGGCTCCAGGTTACAACAGTTCTACAACATGTACAACATGTCAGCAGCTATATTAACCTGTTTGGACCTGCGTCACTTGAACGATGTTTGGCGCCCAAACTAAAGCTGTTTAAATCCATATTCAGCTCCACCTCTGGTTATGTTTTTTACCTGATTTTCTCTGCTAACAACCTTCTTCAGTCAAAAGTCAGTGTATTGTAATCAGGTGTGTGGCAGCACAGACGGTTCTGCAAAAACATTGCTAATGATGAACTCTAGAAACACATCGCTCAGCTTTTTGTGGTAAACAGCAGGCGTGTCCACGCAAGTTGAAAATGTCTCGGCTTGAAATGTGAGTGATGGAACGCGGAGAGACGCGACACCAGCAGCTTTTCCTTCGACTCTGTGTGAGAATCTCTCCTGTGTGTCGCAGGTGTTCTTCGACCTCATGCGGGAGGTCCGCAAGAAGAAACTGGCGGAGAGCAAAGACAATAACAGGCCGAGCGGCAAGAAGAAGAAAAAGCACTGCTGCGTACTTTAACCACGAGGTCCCAGCTGAGGTGACGAGGTGCCAAAACCAAAAAAAAAACAGTCCGATCAGGCGGCAGCTTGAACCCAACCAGCCGCCTGACTGCGGCACAGCCACTCTGCACACAGCCTCACATCGTCAGCTGGCGAGGGACACGCCTGACCGCTCATACCCCCGATTCCTCACCTGAAAATGTATTTTTCTCCAAATGTAAAAAAATGTGGTGACTCGACGTGTTCGAGGCCCCGATTCTCACTTCCATCATGTTTCAGAATTGTCTGGTAACCTCGGCACTTCCTGTTTCTGCTTCCTCTTTATGTACAGTATTGTGTGGAGTCCTCCTCTACTACTCTGTGTGGCCAAAAGTATGTGGACACTCCACCCGTATGATTAACAGCCTCCACTCTTCTGGTTTCAGTGTTTCCAGCGCAGGTTGAACCTGCTGCAGGGCTTCAGACTCCAGAGCAGCATCGAGGTCCAGCAGTGATGTTGGTGATCAGGTCAGGGCTTCCACACCAAACTGGGAGGAATCTCCCATCTGTTTGTGTGTCTAGATCGATGGTTTTATGTAAGAGGCGACGGTGTATTAGCTGGGGAACTTAGTGAAGCGTTTAGCGGCTAACAGCCGGAATATTGGACTTTGATTCATCAGCTGACACGAAACGCCGCTCGTTTCTGTTATCGCAGGGTTAAATGCTAACGGACACGCAGGTTGATGATGCGTCTCTGCTTTTGCTGGGATCAGTGTTAGTCACGAAACCAATAGTGGACGGGGCTGTCCGTATACTCATGGCCACATACTGCACGCTTCCTGTTTGACTGTGATCATAGAAGCAGATTTCTTTTTGAGCTCAGATCCGATATTAGCTGAAGAAACTCTGTCGACGTTCCAGGGAGACATTCTGTGCCTTAAACGTTCTCTCCTTCGACGCACGTCTGGTTCATTTACTCTGATTTTTATTATTTTCACACATTCCTGATATATAATTACACTTCCAGACACTCCCCCCTTCTTTTTGTATGAAACTTTATTCCTCACCTCCCTTACAAACAGTTTATAATCAGGTCTAAAAGGGAATCTGGGGTCATTTTCTGTAATTATGACGTCTGTGTGGTTGGAAGGGATGAACTCATCCATGATAATAAAAGACAGATTGATCACTGATGCTTCGTCCGATTGCTCGAGTCTCCCGCATGTGTCACCTGTGGTGTCGAACGTATTTCAGTTAGAGGAATAATATACAACCATTTGCCAAATCAACATGTTATATCATGGGTTCTTAATTTCCTCACAATTTTCAAGAGGTTTTCTAAAAATGAAAGAATAATGAATGAGACTTTGGGTTTAAAAGCAGCTTTTCCTTCTAATAAATTACTATTTTTCTGTAAAAAAGTGGCACCAAATGACACGATTCTTTATAGGAAATCAAAAAATCAGCTGTAAAATAATGTATTTGTTGTGAACGTGAAATTTGGTCATTAACATTATGGAAGATTTACAAGTTATTGTCATGTTCAGAGGTTACCTGTCTTACCTGACAGAAAATAACTGGTTTATAATAAAATGACACCAATATTTGACTTTACTAACAAGATTAAAGTGAAAACAGATGTTGACTCATGTCATAAGAGCAGCAGACGACTCTGAGTCAAATAAATCTTAATGCATCTTTAAATTTAAATCTCTGTAACAAAGGTTAGACAATGAATGAAAGCTGTGATCTGCTGTTCGGCCACTGGATGGCGCCTCTTAACTCTTGACAGCTCATCAAATGCACCAAACCACCTGATCCGTTTGTGATTGAGTCCACTGTAACACAGAAGAAGTAATCAGGCTTCGTTTATTTCTAAAGGTTACTTGGCAGTTTGGGGTTTGATGCTTTCTTTTGTCTTTAATTGAGTCCATAAAGTTTTATTTTCACAAGATCTTCAGATAAACAGTTTTCACCTCTTGCTTTTAGTTTTTCTGGTGTTTGTTTTGAGAAAATAAGGTTTTTCTGATGAAATGAGAATTATTTCACAGCTGCAGGATCATCAGCGGTCTTACAGGACTGTGACCTTTGACCTCCCGCCTGGCAGTCTGTAAAGCAGCTTCCTGTCGTGTCAAGTACGTGAGACGAATCCTCTGGAATCTTGCTTTGTCTTTATTTAAACGTTAACGGTCAGCCGGAGTTTAAGATGCCACCAAAGTAGAAGTGAAATCCGTCCTTTGAGCCAGTGATGCTCAGAATGTGGCTGACGTAGATTTCCTCGTACGGGCTTTTTGTTGAGAGCTTCCTCCCCTCTGATGGGAGTCGGTGTCGTGATTTGGCTGCAGTTCAGATATGAGATGCATGAAACTGAAAACAACAACGGCACAATAGCAGCTTTGTGTGAATCGGAGCCGGCAGAGCTGCTTTCTGTTGTCTGCTGGGTTCACACATACAGGACAGACAGCTGTCAGTAGGAGTGGAGGCCTCCTCAGATCTGGATACGTACGCACTTTACCTCTTTCCTAGGCTCAGTCCCTTCATTACATGTTCCCTGAAGTCAAAATAAAAAGTAGAGAAAGACTTTCTTTCTTCTGTGTTTAGAAAAGTCCTCAAAATGCAAAATCAGTGTCTTAACGCTGCCGTTTGTGGGACGTTAGAATGAAAGAAATGCCCCATAAAACCTTACGTTCTCTTTGTCCCTGTAAAGGTCAGAGGTCAGCCCCCGAGAACGTGGACCTGCACACACACTTCCTGTTTTTAGTGATCCAGCGGAGGTGTTGCATGTTTCTGCCGCCTCAAACACACCACAGGCAGTTTGGACTGAGCTCCCGTCTGTAAGCCTCTTACAGTAATACAGCTGCTGCTGAGCCCGACCAACGCTCCTCGACACGCCGCTGCCAGGCACGAGTCTCCTGCCGCCCTGACGCTGACTGATTCTGTGGTTTCCAGGAGGGGATCCTGAGGCGTGTCGGAGATGCTGAGTGGAGACCAGGTGGCCGTGTGGGAGGTGGCGCTCAGCGACGGCCTTTACAGGATCGAGTTCGCTCACGGCACCACCACCGGGAAACGCGTCGTCCACATCAACGGACAGGTGAGACGCCGCTCCAGTCTGTTCCTGGGAAATTAAGTCGACGTCGCATTTTGTGTTGTTAAAAGGAGCCTGATGACGCGAAGAGATCCAGCGTTGATCCAACATGAATGTCAGGAAAAGTGAATGAATCAGGTTGATATTGGGACACCGTGTTGCTGGTTTATGTCCTCAAACTACTTAGAATAGTCCCAAAATCTGATTTAGGTAAAAAGACAGAAGTGTCAAAGTATCTAAAAGAGGCTAAAAGGCTGTAGAGCTGATGTTGATGAACACCGTTCACATTTCATATAATAACATTCACATAATCGCTACATTTTGGGAAAAACACTTAATTGTTTTCTTGAGATTGATGAGAAAATATGACGCCACACCCAGCAGACAGTTAGCTTAGCTTAGCACAAAGACTGGAAATAGGGGGAACTAGCTAGCCTGGTTCTGACCAAAGACCAGTAATAAAATCTGCCGTTGAGCTCCTGTAAAGCCCACTTCCTGTAGCGTGAACTGGCCCCGGCAAAGAAATAGTGCCACACACAACTACTATGAAATGACAAAGTGTCGAACAACATATAACGTGCTAACTAGTGAGCTGTAGGAGGATTTTATTACCTGTGGTCAGAGTCAGGCTAGCCGCTTCCCCCTGTTTCCAGTCTTTGTGCTAAGCTCAGCTAACAGTTCTGGCAGTGGCTTCATATTTGCATCCTCATTTCTTTTATTTCTTTTGTTATTGTGGTTTTGCTACTTTAACTTACAAAAACTGATGAGTGGCTGAGTGAACGTGCAGCAGCAGGTGTTTGTCTGTCACGGTTCCTCGACAGGAAGTCATCAGGAAAGACTGGCTGTTCAAGCTGGTTGGAAAGGAAACCTTCAGCGTGGGGAGCAGCAACACCAAAGCCGCCATAATCATCGAGGCCGTCAGCGGGTTCGCCTACGAGTACACGCTGGAGATCGACGGGAAGAGCCTGCAGAAGTTCACCGACCACAGGGCCCAGACCACCAGAACCTGGCTGCTCAAGGTGGACGGAGAGGACTGCAGGGTCGTACTCGGTGAGCGGGAATGTTCCCCTGCTGGTGACGTTGTGTAACAGCAGCGTGGTCAGGCGTTTGTAGGCAGGAATGGAGGCGAACACTTGACCCACTGCAGCATAATCTGCTCAGGCTGAGCTCAGTTATTCTGCTGGGACGACAGAAATAAACCTGTGTTGATGTTTTTTTATTAAAAAGCCCAAAGAATTCAGTTCAGAGAAACAGAATTCATGTAGGTGTATAATTAAAGCAGCGAAAAGGATAATAGAGTAACAACAGGTTCAGTTATTTATGAACGATAATGTCTGTCATTTGTTCTTATCTTCAGTTTTTAAGTTGTTTTCTTTCTCCAACAGAAAAGGACACCATGGATGTTTGGTGCAACGGGCAGAAAATGGACACAACGGTGAGAAAATATGCAAATGTGAACATACATAATGTTGCCCATGGCAGCAACACATAGCTGTAAGAAATAGAAGCGCACCTGGTAATTGGTCATAATTGTGGCTCACCAGGTCAGAATTATGACTCGAAGGTCAAAACTCATAATTTGAGCTGCTTTAAAATGCTTATATCACATTTATAAAAAATATATGACAAACAAACCCTACAGGTGCGTTTTGGTGTCAGGTGTTTCTGCCTTCTGGGGAGTTTCTTTCAAAATAAGATTTACAGCATTTAAAGGACTAAACAGACGCAGTCCTAAAGCTCTGGTGCTCAGTGTTTTTGATGGGCTGTCCACAGGGACAGTTTGTGGACGACGGCACAGAGACAGTCTTCATGGTGGGGGAACACGAGTGCTGCATCAAGGCTGCGAGCAGTGGGAAGAAAAAGAGTGGCATTGTGCACCATTTACTGCTGGACGGGGACAAAATACCAGCTTCAGCAGCACAATAGTGCCGCACCAGACTGAACTTTCAAAGAGACTCTGTGAACGAGGTATTTGCATGAAATACCAAGCAGATACAAACACTAGCTGTGCTTCGTGATGAAGGTCAGGACGCTTGGCTTTTATTGCAAATGTAGAAAATACAGATACAAACATGTTCATGTAAACGCAGCAAATAAACACTGATATGTGCAGCATTAACATCGTTGTATCTTTTTATGCTGGTAGCTTTATTTTGAAGGGTCCCTATATTAAGTAAGTAAGAAGCAGATTTTTGCATAAAGTCATTTTTGCGCAGCCTCCACGCAGTATGTGTCTTCATGAATTATTCTGCGCCAAGGGAGTAAGACCGGAATAAGGGATGTCTGATGTCCAAAATAAAAGCATCAAATATGTCGCAAATTGGTTATAAATGAGCAGAAATCAATATATGTATACATTTTGGTGGTTTTAATTCATCTTATACATACATTATGTTTATGAACGACTTTAAACAAAAGAAAAAGACGACAACAAGGTAAACAAACACAAGCAAACATAAGCAAATCACTGCAGTGGCCTATAAACAGGCACAAGCTGGACAACACGCACTGTCCCCTGGGGGCCGTTTATATTCTGCAGTTCAGATTTACACAATCTGTATTTTACAGTCTGATTCTACTGTTTCTAGATGTTTTGACTACATTTAAACCAGCACAACATAAAAGACGTACTTCCCCACCATGACTATAATCCTGGCAGCATGGAATGAGTGTAGACCTACACACTGACAACAAATACTAAATCTTACAGCATTATATCTTTTGCAGAGCTTTCAACTGCAGCTCATACTCTTCATCAGCAGATGGAGTTTGCTCAGTGTCATAGCAATATAATATATATATATATATATATATAATGTTAAAAATAATATATATAGGTCGCCTAAATTGCCAAACTACCTGTACGTGTCTTATTTTGGAAATCTTACCGGAACCCACCGCGCTCCGCTTACGTAGCTTGACGCACGGAGCAGCGTAATGACGTTCCCGGCTGGATTCTGGAGTCTACCCGGGATGGACCTCTCCGCGCGGGGGACGGCTGAGTGTTAGGACGCCGTGTGCGGGAACCTGCCTGGGAAACACGCGTCGGTTACACCTGGATTCAGTTCGGAGGCGCAGGAGCTCCGCGGGACTGTGGAGGTGGATCTGCTCCCGGACTGGAGACGGACCGCCGGACGGGAACAGGCATCCTAACTGCCCCACCGCGGTCCACTAAGTGTTCATCAAGCCGCCACACTGCTGCCAGCTGCTGCTTCACTTTATATGTTTCAAAATGGCTTCTTTCGCCTCCTCTGCGGGGCTTTAACGTCCCACTCGGTCGTCATGTAAAGCGGACTTTAACGGCTCAACGGCGGCGGGTTTGTCCCTTTTCCCCCTGGTTTGGAAGCTACAGCTAGTTAGCTTTAGCCGCCTAGCATAGCCGTCTAGCAACAAGGCCGATTCTCATCCGTCTCGCCCGGTCAGTTCTGTCTGTGAGGGACTCTGAAGGCAGTTCGAACATTTGAACCTGTCAGGATATTATGGGGTAGCGTTGCTCAGCCTGCCGCACATCTGTCACCGCACCGGGAACCGGGACACCCCCGGGAACAGCTGCCCTCGGCGGCCAGTAGCAGCCTGGTCCTAGTCCTCCGCACCGGAAGTCTCACTAACATTACCTGGGATGTAGAGGAGGATCGAGCCCGTGTGATTTAAATTCGTTATAGCTGCACGGTACATCGCTGGTTCACCAAGGTACCAAGAGGAGAGCATGACCTGAGTCCCTGAGCCTGGAGGTCACAGCGTGCAGCTTCCGGTTTGTCTTCATCAGCTCCCAGCCTCTTCATTCCACCAGTGATGAACTACCAGCAGCACCTCGCCAACTCGGCCGCCATCCGATCCGAGATCCAGAGGTTCGAGTCCGTCCACCCCAACATCTACTCCATCTACGAGCTGCTGGAGCGGGTGGAGGAGCCGCTGCTGCAGAACCAGATCCGGGAGCATGTCATCGCGATAGAAGGTAGGACGGATGCTGCGGGGTGGGGGTGAAGGTGTCGGCACAGCCCTGGAAGCAGAGCGTCGCTTTGCGTCTTAAAAATGAGCAGTTCGATCCGCCTGTGGTGGCACATGTCTAACCCTCCAAACGGGTCAAGGACAGCATGAGCGCAGTGAAGCCTCCAGTGGGGTCAGAGGTCCTGACTGGGCTCACCGGAGCCTGAATGTTGGCAGTGATATCTAATCCAGTGGTTATTACACACTTCTGCATCAGTTAGACAGGTAGCATCAGAATAACACTGATGGGTCCACGCTCTCGATCTTCTGTCCTCGATTCAAAGCGCTTGTGAGGTTTCTCCAACAGTTAAATCCTCACAAACGATTGTATAGCGAGTCGTATTCCAGAGTAAGTCTTGTTGTAGGAGGCTCACGGTTTGTCGTAGCACGCGCAGCAGTTTCCTTTGTTACTTTGCCAAGTCACTGCGTTCAAATCCCAAGTCGGGGAGAGGGCCACGTTTCATACGGGCAGATGTCGGCTTTGCCAAAAGCGTTTATTTGTTGTCCTTTTTTCCCAAAGACGGTCAAACTAGCATCATTTTTTGCAGGTTGAAGTCAGTGATAATAACAACACTGTAGCTGTTGGAGGCAGCACTGATTTATTGATTGATGCGAGTGTGTCTGTTAGCAGATGGCAGCTTTGATTATCGGTACAATTTTGTCCTTCCAGTCCTTCCACATTGGGTGTCATATGTCCCGTCGCTATATACTTTGTGATCCCGTTGAGGAGCTGCTTAAAGGTAAAAACAGTGGTTCTGATTGGCTGTGCGTTGAAACGTCACCTTTTTATTTGATTATCTGTGATGGTGATGATGATGATGATGATGAAAGGCCACATTCAGATCCTGTGAAGTCTGTGTTTGTGTCGAACCCGCCTCTGTTTGTAAAAATTACTTTGTGTTTGTGTGTTGGTTGACGTTGTTTAGTGACATCTGCCTGTTGAACACATCCTGCGCTGTGATGTCCAGATGTGTTCGGCTGGATTCATCTTCACCACAACAAACACACTGTGAACTCTGCGAAACCTCATTGAGTTCATACACGTCTTTAAAGGTCAACGTTGATTCATTTTCCTACAGGACGTTTGACCTCGCCACCCAGAAAATGTCGAGCAGTGCTGCTAATAATACGCGTCCACTGTGTTAGATGAAGGTTTGCGTTGATAAAAAGAAGATTGTTGCTGGTTTCTCCCTGAATGTTCAGAGATCTAAAATGAAAGGGCTTTGGCTGGACAGATATTTAGCAGAATAATGGATTTAGGCACAAAAGCAGAGTAAATTGAAGCGTATGACCAGTCGAGGTGTCATTGTGTCTGCACAGCTGTCTGAACTACGCAGCACCACAGTCAGAGCAGTGACTCGCTGCTGCTTTGCTCATTTCCATTTCCCCTGAATTCACTGGCACACGGTGACTCATCCAGCCTGCTTTCATGCTGGAAATAACCCAAAACAGCAGCAGTGTCGACGTCTTTCTCTGCCCCTCAGCGCACATCTGGACGTGTCGCTCGGATTCATGTCATGTTGCACGAGCCCTCAGCGGGAGAGGCCTCCGTCCTCCCCGTGTGTTGGTGTTGGTGTTATGTAAGGAAGCTGTCCATCCCTCGGAGACAAACTCCTGCGTGAGGCGGGTGAGACTCGGCCTAGTTACTCGCATCTCGCCACATGTTCTCCGGCTGGTGGGGCTCATTTGCATGTGAGGATGGATGGATGTCCTGCCAGCCAGGTGACGCTGACCCATTTTCTGTGTCCGTATGAAGAGAAACCAGCCCGGCTTCTTGCGGGCTGCTGTGAACATCACTCACTTCATCTTGCCCTCAGCGGGGTACACAGTCCAGTCTGTCAGGTTTTACAGACTCAGGTTGGCCTTAAAGGCAGTAAAACACAGATAATTAACAGCACAAACTACAACAAGCAGAGCCTGTCTGTGCCAACAGGAAGTTGGTGTGGATGTTTGTCTGATAATTTCCCTTTTTAAAGTCTTTTGTCACTCATGTCTCTGATCTCTCTTTCAAGGAATAATATAATAACAAATATCATGTGTCAACCAGGAGGTTCCTCCCAGGTGGTAGCTGTGTATAAACGCCCGAAAATCCACACTGTTTGCGTGCTTTTACACCAGAATAAGAGTGAAAACCGAAGGAAAGTCTTCACTTAAGCTGGCAACGGATCTGTTGTTTTGAATACTCATATCAGCGTGTGCTGTTTGCTTCACCAAAGCTCTGCAGTCGTGGCACCAAATGATATGTTGTCGCTGTCAGAGAGACGAGTCCAGCGGGCCGAGCTGTTCTCCAGTAACACCGACGTCTCTCCACCGCTTCAGCATGTCGTGCTGCTTTTGTCTCACTTGGTCTGCCTGCAGTCAGTGAACGCACCGCGTGACCCAGTTAGCCTCAGGATTGTACCCACATGTAATGCTCATGTTTCAACCACTTTCTACCGACTCTGGTGCTAATCCTTATTCTTATTCTGATTCAGGGATAAAACAAGGCACCGAGACCGGCAGGGTTTGAGGTCCAGCTCCCACAGGGACCACCGGTAGTGAAATGAACTCCTCCTGTGCCGTCATGAGCTCCAACCAGAGATTCAATGGTAGAATTAGTCGGATAAATCACCTGCCACCCATTTAAACTCTGTTCTTTTCTCTTCCAGTCAAATCGCTGAATTGTGTGTTTATTATTTATTTTGTTGGACTTTTATTTAAGCCTCTCTTCAGATGCAGAACGGCTGTGTTACATAAACCAACACACACATCATACAGTAAAGGCTGCAGCTACGTGTGCGTTTAGTTCTTAGCGTCCTGGACGGCTCACGGCGAGGCCGAGACGTGTCTCGTGATGGCGGACAGGAGCGCCGAGTCTGTGGCGACGATGGCGAACGTGTGCAGAAGGTTTTTAGCATCACACATGTGAGTCAGAGACAAACGGTCACATCAGAGGTATCGGTGACTTTCCCTTAGCGCTCAGGCAATATCACAGTGATGCTATTGTGCCAGATTGAAGCCGGAGGCAGCTCGTCTGTCACAGAGCGCTTATGTAACTCTGCGGCTGATTGATGCACGGCAATAACAGCAATAAGAAGTCACGGGGATGCTTTTAAACAGGAGTTAGCCGTTACATAACGGCGGCCGCTGCCAGCACGCGGAGACCTTTTGTGTCAGATAAGAGTAAAAAGTGCCGCTCGCAGCCAGATGATCTTTAACTTCTCTTCCTTCAAATGTGACAAGCAATCCATCAGTTGTCACAGATTAAATTTCTGTGTTGATTAATCGACTGATCGTCTTCGCTCCTCAAGTGTTGACCGTAGGCTTTTTGGATTAAAAGCACATTTTCTCATCCGATTTATACGTATGTGATTCCACACGTGCAGCAGCATACGGAGCTGGGTCAGGGGTCAGAGGTCGCTCAGTACCATGAAATCCACCAGTGAGACGAGGTTAACGGGGAGCTCTGGGATTATCTGCAGATCACAACTCTTCCTGTGCCCTTTAATCCTTTAACCTCAGTGGGTTTATATGGATCCGTGCTGCTGACACCAGTTAAACTCAGATTAGAGGGAGAGACATCCAGATGACAAACACGAGAGCCGGTGTCCACACACTTCTGGCCACACAGCGCAGCAGTGTAAGTGCACGGGAATTGTGTGACTCCTCGCTGGTTGTCATTGGACCCAGCTGAGGAAGAGTCACCGGTGAGCTGAGCATGCATCATATATATAAACAGAAAAACAGGACGTATTTGGCGAAGTAGTTGTCTATTGTTTTATTATTTTATTAATTAATCCTCTGTGATGCTGACTGATTTTCTGCAGCAGCTCATTGGTTGTTTGCAGGTGTTTCCTCGTTCTGGTCGAAGCAGTTCTGCAGCGCGTCGACCCGATCGCCGCTGTGCTGCTTTCACTGACACGTTAGTTCCACGTTTTGCTCCTACAGAGCATCAACAGTGTTTGAATGTCTCTCTGTCCCATCGATTTGAGCATCATCAGGCGGCAGCGTGACGTTGCTGTTTGACCTGTTGTGGTTTACAGAGGAACCGTTCAGTTCTCCAACAGAGAGAAACCACAGAGCTGGTTTACAGGTTCCTCATTGTGTTCGTGTCAGAAAGTCTCTCCGAATCACAACAAGGCCGCTGTAACTTTATGTCTCTTCAAGAGAAGGAAACCATTTTCACATGAAGCTCCTGGTGTGTGAATATGCAAAGACCCTGGAGCTCAAAGGCTCCTGAGAAGGAGGCGGTTAGGTGGCAGCTTCCACACTCAAAGTGATCTTTGATCCTCTAGTAGGCCCTGAATGTCATCCGGAGGGTCGCTGGCTGAGGAAGAGACTTCTCAGGATCTGTGATTACTTTTGTTCATCCGCAGAAAGTCATAACTTTAGAAGTCACATGTGATGCCATACGAAGCCTTCACTTTGTTAATTTCCACAAACTGAAAACTGCACTTGTTTTTCCTCCTTTGTTTAGGGATATTTAACTATTTATTTTGTCATTTTTCATGCAAGAAATTAAGACGTGCTGCTTCCAGATTCTTAAATGTGAGACTCTGCGGCTTTTCTTTGTCATTTCTGACAGTAAATGAAGAGTCTTTGGGTTTCGGACGGTTGGAAACAGTAATCATTAGTTGCAGCCCGTAGACCCCTGCGAGGTCAGACACTTTCCCAAACTAACTAATCAAATATCTGGAATGAGACAGGACCGGGCCTGGGCTCGGCTGCTGGACAGAGCATGAACATAGTTCATGAAGCAGAGACCTGGATCAGGGTCTGGGTGTCTGCAGCTGCCGCAGGCCTCTTCCCTTTTGGTTAATATGAAGGGAAGCTGCAGACACTGACCTGACCAAAACAATAGCCCAGCCCAGCCCAGAGCTCTCGCAGGGCTAAAAATAGGCGGCTGGCTTCCTGCCCGCTCCTTAACAATGCTCTCACATGTGTGCGTCTTGTTGCCGCGTAGCAGACGGGCACTTTGAAACAAGACTCCTCGCATTACAAACCGCTAGCTGTCGCCACTGTGGCGGACGTGAAGATAGTGGTAGCACAGATCACCATTAAGCTCAGAGGAGATTGTGTTACTGAGGGTGAGAGCGAAGCAGAGGAAGATGAGACCGTCCTTCTCTGCACCACTCCCCAGGGTGGGTGATGTCACTTCCTGCTCCATCGATCGCTTCTTGGAAGGTCTCCAGAGGTCGGAGGCAGACCTGACCGCAGAGCTCCGTTTGTCCTGCATGTGTTCTTCAGGTCTCGCCTCGTCCACAGATAAATGATTTGTCGTGAACGCCTTGTCCCTCAAAACCACAACAGGAAGAAGGTGCCAATATCCAATGAGACTTTTTACATGGCCTTACTCGGAGGACTGTGAACATGTGTTTCTACATTTATTTTTCCATTTCATGCCAAAACTCTGTATTTCATGTCACCCTTTTCCAATTTGTGCATCATCAAACCCCATCAGGTCGACTCAAAACCTAAAATAGATGAGCTTTTCTCATATATGCTGCAAGTTCTCCGAGACTGGACGGGACATAAAACAGGGCTGCGTTTAAAAGCTCACGGTGAAAATGTTTGAACTGTAGTTTGGTGCAGTTTCAGTCTGTAAGCACGAAGTCACCTGGACGGACAGGAGGCTCATTGACTGGACACTTTTAGTGATGTCGTTCTGCATCATCAGGCGCTGCGTGGGCCCGCATGGGGAAATCAAAATGTGTTGCATGCTGCACTTTTTATCCTCCCTGCAATGTTTCCGTCATGTGACAGCCGAGTTGTCATTTAAATTGGTTGGTCTATAAAATGTCGGATCAGTTCTTTTTCTGTCGGACCACCAAGACCTTCAGTTTACAGTCACAGGAGAAGGAAACCAGCTAACACTCGAGAATTTAGGTATTTCTTCTTAAGAAATGACTCGACGATTAACCGATTGCCAAAATGCTGTTGGTTACCTAATCAATTAATAGTTGCAGCTTTAGTTAAATTCAGTCAAATTCATTTAGTTTGCTAAAACTGATCCTAATCCCAAATCCTTGGAAACGGACTCCAAAGTGAAACAGACCCTGCTGCCTGTAAAATGTTGTGTTCAGACACGCTGAGCTGATATCTGCAGACAAAGCTGCTGAGGCGTCGTTTCTGAGGACGGGTCAGAGCGTCCTTCAAAGGCCACGGTGGCCTCCGAGGGCCATAAACCCTCTGCAGACAGGAAGTGCTTTATAGGGTCAACAGGCGACTCTCTCCCCATCTGTCCTTCACACAGAAAATCAATCCTCCTCTCGGAGTCTTCACAGGATCCCGTCTTTGTACCGGGTCACCATCTGGCGAGGAGACGCTCACGGTGTCTTCGTGGATAAAACCTACACTTTGTGTTTGGCATTTGGACCCAAAGAAAAGCACCAGAATCCACCGGCTGTGATTTCTAAATGACCACGAGTGACGTCCCTGCCGGCCTCCATTTTTCTAAATTAAATGTTTTGAATGTTGATAACATGCTGAAACGCCATGATGGCAAACGCAGCAGCCGCCACTGATGTTCTGCAGCTGACCTCTGACCTCTGACCTCCACGCAAACAGTGGCTCAATAACGCTGTTGCTACCAGAGACCCAGAATTTATTACTCAGTCAATTGCTGCATCGTGAATTGTAATTATTACTGTTTGAAAGATTAATTCTTGATCAAGTAATCAATTAGTAGATTAGTTTTAGTTATTAAGGGATTAATTGGAGAGAATCCAAGGGCCTGGACATGGCTTCTGTTATTCTAATGATTCTCTGTCGCGGAGTGATTCATCGTCCAGAGCTACAAAGACAAAAGCAGAAACTCCTCATTTCACAAGAGGAGAAGATTTATCAGTTTTGCTTCATAAATTCATTGATTATTTCACTTCAACATCCTCTGTTTGAGTTCCTCTCCTCCTCTCTCCTCTCCTCTCCTCTCTCCTCCCCTCCTCCTCTCTCCTCTCCTCTCTCCTCTCCTCTCTCCTCTCCTCTCCTCTCCTCTCCTCTCCTCTCCTCTCCTCTCCT
>JAVQJF010040834.1:0-11785 GCA_036023855.1 Gadopsis marmoratus | reverse complement strand
GATTTGTTTCACCTGCTGCTGTAATACTGCAATGTCCCCACTGAGGGACTAATAAAGGATTATCTTAATTATATTCATGTACAAAATATGGGGGGGGGGCAGGGTAAAAACACAAACATGAGGATGTTTAAAAAATCCAAATAATGAAAGGAAATGAGAAAATAATTACATGAACATAAAAACATGGAATATTTTCTACTTGGATTTATAAAATAAATATAAACACTGCATTAATATATAAATCTGTGTTTCCTGAAATCACCACGTGGCGGCAGCAGCAGCTCGTTCCCGCGCCGGAACGCCTCAACTTTGCTCCCGGAAGCGGAAGTTCTTTCTTTTCTTGTTTCTGCTTCGTAGAGAGAGACACGCAGAGGTGAGTTCTCCCGGTGTATAATCCAACGGTCATCTTCTTTTTAGGTGAACATCCGATTATTAAGTGTGTCTCTGTTGAATGTGTGATGCTGCTTGTTTGTGTTCGCGGTGAAATTGTTTCTCTGAGTGAAACTTCATGTCGGTTTTAGATGTTTTTCTGTCCCGAGTGTCAGCGAGCGGCCGCAACATGTCGCCATTTTAGCCCCGAGTTCAGTTCAGTGGTCCTGAAACCGCTTTTACTGTTTAATGAAATGCGTTGTTGATGGTTTAGAGTGTTACGTCGCGGTGTTTTATACAGTTTGAAATAAATCGGGTTATATTTGTGCAGATGAGGCTTCTCTGGCTGGCCGAAGCTAAAGTTAGCATCTTGCTTAACGACTGCTGGTTATTCGTCTCCTGATTTAAATGAAAGCGTTGGAACTTAATGTGCAGTCTGTCTGTCTGTCTGTCTGACATCCGACAGGAGCCTAGTGGCTCGGGGGACCAGGCCTTTCTGTCTGGACTTCGCCTCCAGTAACCTCCGATACAGAAACACGCAGGAAGCGCAGACTTCCGTCATCAGGTCGCGGTTCCGACGGTGTGTTTGTCTGTTAGCCGCAGCTTTAGCCACCATGTGACTGGCTTCGTGGTTCCATTACCGGACATTATAAGGTTCCATCTACGTCCTGCACAGTTTTCAGATATTGAGCATCAAAGTTCCTGTGTTCCCAAAAGTATATGTGGAACAAGTTTCTTTCATACAGGAAAATGACAGACATCCTAAATGTTTCCTAAATGCACAACATCAAAATCCTCTCAAATTTGTAAATGGGGTTTTCTGGAACAGGTCACATGCAGATAGAACCTTCTAATTCTAAGAGGTCGCGTTCTGCTTGGAACCAGGAGGTTCTATCCTGCAACACATGAAAGGAAGCAACACAAAACAGTTTGGAAACATCAAATTAGTGTTTGACAGTCGACATGTTTGAGAAAATATAATGCAACGCTTTGACAGTTTAATGACATTTCTTATTTTAGGATGAATAATCTTCTCTTATTCAAGAAAGAATTGCAGTTTAAGTATAAAGCTCAGCGCTGAATATTTTGTCGAGTGCAGATGTCAGTTTTCGGTAGGAATATGGTTATTGAACACAATATTCAAGAAGCCATTAGTTTAAGTTTTGTTTGGGTTACAGCTGATGAATAAATCGAACCTGGACTTTATTCCACAGAAAGTGGGACACGTAAAGTATTCGGGTTGTTTTGGTACTCGGATCTGTAGCAGGTCAGTATTAGGTTTTATATTAGGAATGTTGATTCTGATGCACCAAAATATGTACTTGCTTCTTTTTGAAGTTAAATGACTGAATAGATGGATGAATTAATTGTTTATTTTAATACTCAGGTAACTGATCTTTCACACTGTAGCTGCAGGTTCAGGTTTGTTCCAAGTCCATAACTTTTATTCCAGTCACAGCTCCATGTCGTGCAGCGGGGTGATGTTTTCATCTTGACCCATCCAGAGGGCGCCACCTACAGCTCAGTACAAGGACACAAGGTGGATCAAGAAGAAAACGTAACCTCCACCCTGCGACGTTGGCTGTGACTGGAACAAAGGAACTAAAGTTCCAAACGCAGATCGTTTAGTGCTTCATGTCAACATTAGCTGCCAGGCTAACATTAAATCACTAGCATTAGTTGGCTAACGTGGCAGCGATCAGCAAGATCTAAACTTCTTAAAAGAAGACTGAGCTGGTGTTTGTGCTGCTGAGCTTCAGGAGACATTAATGAAAAGCTCGGTTTCTGTGTGACGTCTCATCTGCACCGACTTGGATTTCTGCTTCTGTCCCGCAGCCAGACGTCACGTGACAAAGAAGCAAAACAATGATTGGTCCGCTTTTGTGCATCCGATTGGCTCACAGAACCTTATAGCACCTTTTTGTTTTCTACATAAAAATTCCAAAAATGAACACAACTTAAACACCTCACATAATGTTCATACGTTGTCACAGATTACGAATATGTGAATAACTCAAATTTGACAAACATGTCAGATAGAACCGTATAATTCTAAGGTGGCGATTTAACCTCACATCTGTCTGAGCAGCTGTTAGACACGTGAGACAGACCAGACTCAGACCAGCTGCATGAAACATCAGTCCTGGTTTAACATCCTATTTTGTAGGTTGACACTATTTTGAAATCGTTGCTCGTTTGTTGGTGGAGGCTTCATGTTCAGGCACGAAGCCTTCTGATTGGACAGCTGTCACCGCTGTCACGTGACGGTCCGCACAGTCAGAATGTGTGTTGCACTTAATTAATCCAGGTGTTTCCAGGATGTGTCCGTCTGTTGGCTGCAGGTTAATGATTAAAGTGGCGTCACTGGGTCTTAAAGTATTAAAAGGTCTCATTAACATTTTATTTATGTTTTTAGAACATAGATTCAGACGATGATTTAATATAATTTATGGCCAAAGTTGCATTTCTTTGATGAAATGGGGACGTTAATGTGACACCTGCCTTTGGGTCAGTCGCAGCGTTGCTATAGTTCTGTACGTCTGAAAAGATGTTGAAAAGGTCTGGATTTGAACTCAGGACTCCTGCTGTCTGCTCTCTTCATCAGACGATGGCTCCTCGTAAAGGGAAGGAGAAGAAGGAGGAGCAGGTCATCAGTCTGGGTCCTCAGGTGGCCGAAGGAGAAAACGTCTTTGGAGTTTGTCACATCTTCGCCTCCTTCAACGACACCTTCGTCCACGTCACGGACCTGTCCGGGAAGTGAGTCCTGAACCCCCCCACACCTGAATCATTCGGAAATCATCTGTTTTTTTCGGCCTGACTGCATGTGTAGCCCATAATAACCTTAGACTTCCTGTTTACATCCCCTCCAGTTTGTCTTGTTGTTTTTCAACAGAATCTCTTGTAGAAACTGATCAGCTTGTTGATTGACAGGATCGTTAGCTGCAGCTCAACTTCAGCATCATGTGACCTTTGACCTTCTGTACAGGAAGTGTGCGACTGACTGGTGCGTGTGTTTGCAGGGAGACGATCTGCCGCGTGACGGGGGGGATGAAGGTGAAGGCGGACCGAGATGAGTCGTCCCCGTACGCCGCCATGTTGGCTGCTCAGGACGTCGCTCAGCGCTGCAAAGAGCTCGGAATCACTGCGCTGCACATCAAGCTGAGAGCCACGGGAGGCAACAGGTACCCCCCCCCGTTCTCATTCTGCTCGTTTTGATCAGAAGTGTAATGTTTTCGTACCTTCCTGCTGTGATGAGAAGTTTAACTGTCTGTTTCAGGACAAAGACTCCAGGTCCTGGAGCTCAGTCTGCTCTCAGAGCTCTGGCTCGTTCCGGCATGAAGATCGGACGCATTGGTGAGCGAACACGACCTTCTACACGACCTCGTGTCTGAGTGAGCGCTGCTAGTGTGTTCAAGGCTAATGGCTAACTAGCGGATTTCAAAAGATTTGTGCTCAAGTTAGCTAGCTAGTAGCACGCAGCTGGCAAACTGAATCCACTGAGTAGCCAGATGGTAACTATAGAAACAGCACGACGACACGCTCGGTTGTAATTTGCCAACAAATGTCCAAATGTTTTTACTGAGTTGGTTAAACGCGAACACACAGCTAAGCGCTTTTATTTGAATTAAAACTCATTAAAAAGTGAATTTAACAGGTTTGTTTGCAGCCTGCAGTTTTTGACTTCCTGTTTCATCTTGTTTCGATCAGAGGACGTCACTCCGATCCCGTCGGACTCGACCAGGAGGAAGGGTGGACGTCGCGGTCGCCGTCTGTAAAGCTGCAGCACAATTTTGATTTTCTGACAATAAAAAGATTAAACTCAGTTTGTCATCCGGGTCTCTGTTCAGAACCGCTGCCTGATGGGTCGTGTAGTCAATAGTGTGGAGACTAAATAGCATCTGTTAGCTTAGCATAACCAGATGTTTCCCTTCTAAACTAATACATTCACTGGTTATCTGAAGTTCTGCGCTACAGATGTCTCCGGTCCTGGTCCTGGGTCAGACCGTGCAGGCAGCCAATCAGGATGAATAAACTGTTTGTGTTGAAGCTTTAATGTTTCCACAGAACAAACTTTACAATATTTAAATAAAAACAATCAATGAAGGCAACGTTTTACCCACAATTCACTGCAGGGCATTTTGGCTTTTGTGGAAGGTGTGTGTTTCTGCCGTTACTCCTCAGGCTGAAGGCTCTGCTCTTCATGTTTCTCCTCTCCGGAGGAGGAGGTATTGTCTCCATCGTAGATGATGTCTTCAGGGTTCGGAGCAGGAGGACAGAATTCCTCTTCAGGAAGAATCTCGTGGAAGATGGACTCGGCCTGATCAGACGGAGAGAAAATCAATAATGAACCCGTGTTCAGCCTCACAGCTGCTGACTCATCACATCGTACTTAATAAGAGTAATACGAATATATAGGAATATTTGGTGTAAATGATCGTTTGTCTTAATAGCTACTAAGCTAATGTGATGTTACCGTTCAAACATCGTCACAGCTCTGACCTCTGTCACCATGGCAACAAGCTGACCAGCAGCTGCCAGGTGTGTTGTGTGAGTCACCTGTCTAATGGCGGCGTCGTGTCCCAGACCTCCGTCCGGTCCAGAGCACATGTACACGTTAGACGGGAGGTCGTGACCTTTGACCTCCAGGCTCGAACCGTCGGCCATGTTGAAGTACAGACACCAGAGGACAGACGGCCAGTCCGCTGCAGACAGACAGACAGTTAACAGGTGTTGGGCCCAGTTAGCTGCCTGCTGGTTTCTTAATGAAATGAAACATTTACACGTCAAATAAAAATGCATAAATGAAGATCAGCTGTATATAAGTTATCTCAGGGCGCTCGTTCATACAGAGCAGCTCTATAAATATATAAAGATGGCCGTGGGTACAGCTGTCAATCACAACGTCACCCCTTTTTACAGCATTAAAAACTAATTAAAACCAAAGTGATCAGAAACAGTAACACCTCAACAATCAGCGCGACAGGAACATCTTTGGAAACATTTGATCTGACGTGTTCTCTGATTGGCACCAGGGGGCGATTTGGGGAGCTGTCATGTCCATCTAACAGACAGTCTGTGGGGTCTTAGCCCCGCCCCCTCCTGGTACTGAGTACTCACCTATTTTCATCATTTGTCGAATGATTTGTTGTAAATAATAAACGGCCAACTTAAGGTCATAAGCCCCGCCCCCTGGTTGATTATTGTTTGATTATTGATGTAAATGTGTAAAAACAAAAGATTATAAATAATCCACAGAATGATCCCTTCAGTTTATGGATGAAAACTACTTTGTGTTTATTATTGAAATGTGTTTCCAAACGATCAATTGATCAAAGAAATAATTGGCACATTAATAATGAGGATGATCGTTAGCTGCAGCGCTCAACTCATCAAGTCTGAACGTGAAGAACGCTGAAGCTGCAGAAAGCTTCTCTCCTCCTTCATCACCTGTGATGAATCTCTTTCTACCTGCATCCATCCATCCTCCAGGTGTGTGTGTGTTCATGTTATAATTAAAAGCAGAGAAGAAAAATGATGAATGAATTAAAAACAGAGAGGAGGTCAGAGTGTGTGTGTGCGCGTCACCTTGGTCATGTGACTCTGGCGTGCGGAACATCCTGGTGACCACCGGCGACAGGTCGTCGTAGGCGGAGCCAACTGACTGACAGGTGAGGTGGACCAGATCTACAGAGGGACGGGACATAAATCTCATTCAACAACTTCATAGTTATCTCCATGGTAACAGACCGAGTTTTTCTGCTTGTTACATTTACAGATTTTATTTTTTATATTCTAAATTACTACATTAATTAGTCAACAGAACAAATGTGACACCTTCAAATGTTTTGTTTAAAAACTTAATTAAGGCATGAAGTTTAAGACTTATTTTATATACGACTTTCTGCCTGCAAACACCCTGTGTGTGTGTGTGTGTGTGTGTGTGTGTGTGTGTGTGTGTGGAGATAAATGGTGTTTTGTTTTAAAGGCGTTCAGGCCCACTGACTCAGTAACCAATCACACTGCAGCTTCAGGACAACACAGCAGAAGATGAAGATGATGATTTGACAGGCGGAACACACACACACACACACTGTCTGTGTGTGTGTGTGTGTGTGTGTGTGTGTGTGTGTGTGTCTCGCTGGTCATTAATCAGTGTTTCTGCTGTGGATTCATCAGTTTCTCTTCAAGGACGCTGGAGGATTTTCAGCTGCAGAGTCACACTGATCGTCACCTCGTGGCTCCAATCTCTTATATTTAATACTCTGCTGAGGCTGCAGGGAAATAAAGGCTGCTAAAACCTCCTCAAGGACCTCAAAAACACCTTCAAGGACCTCAAAAACATCTTCAAGGACCCTTCAAATAACATCCAATAACAGCCGCAGTGTTTTCTGAGACAGAAGACGAGACACGAAAAGGTGGAGACTGATGAGATTTGACTGAATGATGAAAGATAAAGAGACATTCTGAAGCTGCGTCTCACATGTTCCAGGCATGCAGGTCATCGTGGACGGACACAACTCCACCATCGTCACTGCCGGACAGCCTGCTGCCACTGGAGGAACCGTTACCATGGAGACCTGACCAGACAGACAGACACAAGTCTTTAATGAAAAACCTCCTCAGATTAGTTTCATCTTATTACCGAACACTGCAGGCTAACACACACACACAGAGCAGAAGATCTATGAAGCATCATAATTCTCTGACCAAACTTAATTCAATATTTCAATATTTAACTCGCACCTAATTAGTGAAGAGAGTGTGTGTGTGTTCAGACAGAGAGATGAATTTGGGGATTTTCTTCAGTAATTGACTCTTTCCATGACTTTCTTTCTCCTCTGATCTTTTTCCGTTTCATTAACATCAATCCCATAATTCATTGGGGCTGAAGGACACAGTGACCTCTGACCTGAAGCTTCAATCTAAAATACTTCTCTCAAATAAATTATAATATTTATATAATATTCAATGAAAGCATTACTATTACTTTAAAAATGGTAAACAGGACGGGGTAGGTTATGTTACCATAATAAAAGCATTGACTGACATTCGCTAATAGCTACATTTACTACAAATTAATGTGATATAATTGATCACTAAATTAAGATTCTACAGTTTTTGTTGAAACTTTGTATTAAAGGCGGCTCAGGAAACGAGGACGGATGTTACACCTCATTAGCCCTAATCTGCAGCATGCTAACATCAGCATGCTAACATCAGCATGCTAACATCAGCATGCAAAAATGCTAACAGTGATAATGCTAACAGGCTGATGTTTAGCAGGTATAATGTTCACCATGTTCACAGTCTCAGCTTAGCATGTTAGCATGCTAACTTTAACCCATCTGGATGGGTTAAATGCATATGCAAATACCCCCATAACTCTGTTATGATATAACGCTATATAAATGAAACTGAATTAATTTGAACACAGAAGATGAATTTCATGGGGGGGTGCTGTTGCATGTGTGTGTTTTTGTTTCTCCACATTTGACAATAAAAGACCTCCGGGTCCCTGTTTGTTGTTTCACTAGTTAGCAGTAAACACAGAGTGCAGCTGAGGCTGATGGGAAAGTCTTTAGTTCCCACAAACTGAAGAGTTGGACACACTAATATGTTGACCTGATGGTGGCGCTAGATGAAGAGTCAGAGGATCAAAGTTACAGTTCATCCTGAGGGGAACACGAATGAGGAACAATAGTTGCTGATGTTTTAGTCTGGACCAGAGTGGAGGGCAGACATTAAAATCACATGCTGATGCTAATGTGGCTAAAAAAATACAGAAGGTTGAGTAATAAACAGGAACAGAACATTAAACATGATTTACCTGCTGGTCTGAGTTACTGGGCAGAACAGAGCTGTCAGTTATCAGAACAGCTCTGGAGAGGAGCCTGGAGACAGACAGACAGACAGGTTACTACCAGATCCTCCTCTGCAGTGGATGGTTGCTATGGTGTCTGAGGCGGCAGCTTGATGATTTTGTGTGGTTAGTGATTGGCTGGTCCTGACCTGGGGGGTGAGGCCACCCTCTTCCGGTCCACCCCAACGTAGCCGTCCTCCACCACGAAATGGCTGCAGCTGATTCGCTGTCCTCGACTGTCAATCACCGCCTTACACCTGAAAGAAAGGGGAGGAGACAAGAAGCCATGAAGTCACGGATTGGACTAAAAATAGATGCCAAGAAACAATATTCACCTTTGAGAAACTCGAACAGTGAACTTTAGATTGACCAATCAAAACTTTACATTTATCAAAAGTGTTGCTGATTGTGTTAAAAGTGTTCACTTCCTGCAGGACGATAAACCAACGAGTTAGAAAGAAACTACAGCTGAACATTCACTCGATAAACCGCCATTTCAGTGGTGTCTGAACACACACACACACACACACAGACAGAAACCTATTATTGGGAATAATGATGCGCACAAAGCTCATCCATAACCTCTGACACACACACAGACATTCTGGGGACCATCAGCAGTAGAAGGTCACACACATAACAGATGATAAAACACTCGTTAGCATTTCCACATTTAGACTGACTGACAGCATAAACTACACACAACAATCGGACCCAGCAGGAAGAAAGTACAATGTAAATGACTTGAACACAGGTTAGTGGCTATAGTCTGACAGCTGACAGTCAGCAGGTGGCGCTGCAGCCGCTCAGGACATCATTAAAGTCCAGAAATCCACCAGAGAAGAAGCTGCTGCTCCTGGTCTGACTGCATGTGAACGAATATAAACTGTAAAGAGAAACAGCAGCTGCATGAAGGAGACATGCTAACAGGCTAACAGGCTAATGTCACTATGACGACAGTCTTTTT
The DNA here is from genome assembly GCA_036023855.1 of Gadopsis marmoratus. Classification (NCBI taxonomy): domain Eukaryota; kingdom Metazoa; phylum Chordata; class Actinopteri; order Centrarchiformes; family Percichthyidae; genus Gadopsis; species Gadopsis marmoratus. Next base: position 2,588 of record JAVQJF010040834.1, on the reverse strand, counting down.
AAAACTGAGTGACCTTCCATAGGTCACCTGTGTGTGTGTGTTTGTTTGTCGGCAGTCAATCAATCATTTAGTCAGGAAACTGACGAGGCAGCAAATAATGATAGAGAGACAGTGACAGACAGAGAGAGAGGGGGACAGGGGAGGAGACGAGGAGAGAGGAGAAGAGATGGAGGAGAGGAGAGGAGCGGAGGAGAGAGGAGAGGTTAAATTATGATGTTAATTTCCTCTCCATAAATTGAATATTTTACTGATCATAAATTATCGTCCAAAATACTGCTCTTAACAGAAAGTCCTCACACACACAGTAAAACCATCAGTCTGCAGGTAAACGCCTGGAAACACCTGAAGGGCTGTAGAGTCCCAGACCAGGTCCAGGACCAGGTCTGGGACTCTGTCTGGAACTGCTGTTAAAATATAATAAAATAAATAATAAAGTTATAATTTACTGAACTTTGAACAGAACGAATCGAGCACCCAAACATTATTATTACAGTACTATGAACAGTTTGAGTACTATCAGTGTGTATTTGTACCTGTTGGTGTCCTTGTCGACCAGCAGACAGGTGACCGAGTGTCTCAGGCAGTAGATTCCTCCGAACACAGCACTCATCCTGAAACGCAACACCAGGTGTGTCACAGCATCGTCCAATCAGAAACAGGGAGTCACAGAAGGACAGACTGTATCAGTATTAGAAGCAGGGGACGGCTGGTGTCTATGGGCTGGCAGGGCTCAGCCCTTCCTGTCCTTTACAATAAATATGATAAAATCATTGTAAAAAACCTTAAAACAGATTGTCTTCCATTTATTTGGGACCTAGAGGAGCAACAGAACCAAATAGTCACAAGAAAAATGCAGGATATATTTAAATGGGCTCATTTTTTACAGCCCAAACTCAGCGGCCTCAGCTGCCAATCACATTCATGTTAAGTGAGTGACAGGTGTCGTGACACGCCCACTTGATGTGCTGAGCACTGTGGGCAGAAAGATTTGAGACGATTCCGGAGCCTGTCACTCTGGCTGACTCTAGCCCAGCCAGATTAAAGTCATAAATATGAGAGAACTCTTTTTAGAATTCTGAGCCACACTGCCACCCCTGGCCGGAGGCTATATAACACGCAAAAGTTCGATGTTTTGCGCGTTTGCTCGGAAACGGCTCTACCGATATCTGAGAAAGGTCATAGCACAACATTCCTGATCGCAAAAAACACGGAAGAATAATTAAAATCTGATCCTTAATGTTTGTGGACCTTCCACTGCTTCACTTCCTCCTCTACTTCCTCTTATTTCTTCTTCATCCTCCTACTTCCTCTTCCTCCTTCCTCCTCTACTTCCACTTCCTCTTATACTTCTACTTCCTTCTCTACTTCCTCTTCCTCTTCTACTTCCTCTTCCTCCTCTACTTCCTCCTACTTCCTCTTCATCCTCCTACTTCCTCTTCCTCCTTCACCCTCTACTTCCACTTCCTCCTTCATCCTCTACTTCCTCTTTCACTTCCTCTTTCTCCTCTACTTCCTCTTCCTCTTCTACTTCCTATTCCTCTTCCTCCTCTTCCTCCTCTACTTCCTCTTCCTCTCTTGCTCTCACCTCTCCTCCCTCCCTCTCTAATTAATAACATAATCAAATTACAGCTCACTTCATAAGTCAGTGTCACACACACGTAACGTACAGCAATCTGTCTGTCATCGTGCGTTAATTACAGTGTGTGTTCTCATCTCTTTGAAGCATCTTAAGAGCCAAACTACACACAGACACACACAGTCAGTTCCTATTCGTGTGTGTCCTTGATTAAAAACAACAAAGCATTAACTGTACAGATGAAGGAAAATTACATGTGTGTGTGTTAGTGTGTGTGTGTTAGTGTGTGTGTGTTAGTGTGTGCGTGTGTTAGTGTGTGCGTGTGTTAGTGTGTGTGTGTGTGTGTGTGTTAGTGTGTGTGTGTGTGTGTTAGCGTGTGTGTGTGTTACCGTGCATGTGTGTGTTTGTGTGTGTCTCAGCCGAGCATTAATTTCCACTGAGGATCATCTAATATGTAAATTAGCGTAGCCCTGGGCGACACCCTCCTCATTAATATACATATTCTGTTCTAATGAAAGAGCAGTGGTCGCCATGACAACCACATGTCCCGTAGAGAGTCAACAGACATCAACGAATCAGATACTGCAGTACTGACAACATACAAGTGGAAGCAAAACATGCAGCGTTACTAGTACTTGTAAGTGTGGTATCAGTAGTAGTACAAGAAGTAGCAATAGTAATACTAGCAGTAGTAGAAGTAAAAACAGTAGTAGTATATAGTAGAAGCATTATCATTATCACACCACATGAAGTGCCTTTTTTCACCTACGTAACATTGTAGCTGCCATTGCTTTACATCTCTATGTGGAATTGTACTGAGCTGCTGTGTGTTCTCTTTCATCCTGTTCTCACTCTCCCCCCCCTCTATATCTTTTTCTCTCCACCCAACCGGTTGAGGCAGATGACGCCCACCCAGAGCCTGGTTCTGGTTCTGGTTCTGGTTCTGCTCGAGGTTTCTGCCTGTTAAAGGCAGTGTTTCCTTGCCACTGTCTGTCTCCTAGTGCTGCTCATG
>JAVQJF010040830.1:0-15068 GCA_036023855.1 Gadopsis marmoratus | reverse complement strand
GGAATTGTTGGGTCTGTAGATATAGAGTTGGCTTGAACTTGCTCTATATCTACAAGTGCTATGAGATAACTTTGTTATGATATAGCGCTATATAAATAAAATTTGATTTGATTTGATTTCACATTTTATTCTTATTTGAGTGCCTTGTAATTTCCTCAGGAAATTTCAGGGGGCACTGAGGTCTCACTCACACTTTTGCTCTTCTAATTCTTTATTGACGGAGTAGGAAGCAGTGTACTGCTAAGACTGAACATCTTACCAGCACTGGCTGCAGTACAACCCAACAAGTAAATTTTTTTCAAATAGCAGTTTGCCACTCCACCAACAGGCAGACTGTAATAGTTTCAAGATTGTAGAAATGTCATGTAGTAGTCATGGAGTAGGTCATGTCACAACCTCCCCTCAGGAGACTTAATCACTGGTGTGGAGGCAGGGAATCATTCAGAGCTCTCTCTCTCTCCATCTCTGTCCTAGCCATGCTCTACTCTCTACACAGAAGGAGTCTCTTGGAGTAGGGTGTTATGGATTGCATTCACTTATGTTTGAAAAACCCGGAAGCTCACTTTCCTGCACACTCACAAATACACGTGTATACGTGTGTAGACATGCATCATCTGCAGAAGCCTATTTAATGTTTCTGAAAGATAGCAAAGATGGATGCCTGGAGAGGGAACCATCTGCATTTTCTAGCCTAGACCATCGGCGTTGCAGCTCTTCAGTGATGTGAAATCTGCAGTGGGAGAAGTTCTATACCAGATTCTGCTGTGACCCAAACTGAATACATTTGAGGAAAACCTTTGACTCCACCTGAATCAGTTTAACTTATGTGGAAACCACTAATCTTATTGATATTTTAAATAGCAACTGCTGGCCCTCATAACGTCCAGTCTGTGAGCTGCCCACGTTTGCCCACCGGTCTTAGCTTGTCCTCTGCCATATTTGACCCATTGATATCAGCCTCTGGAAGTATTGACTTTTCTGAACTGCTTGCAAACACTGACGACACGCGAGACTGGCTTATGGGGATGGAGGGATGAGATGAATGTCACCTAAAGGCCTTTTATTTTTTTTTATTTTTTTTGCACCATGTTGGGAGGGCCATAAGTTCATAATTAATGTAAAGTGAGTTGATCAGGGTAGCTGAGGAAGCTGGTGTTATTACCGATGAAGTTGTTTTCGTACTGTGTGTACTTCTATCAGCTTAACATAATTGGGCATGTGGACATTTATGCATTGTCCATGTTGTTATTTTGTATGCATGCATTAAACACACATTAAAAGAAATGCACATTAAAAGAAATCCATACATTGGTTTATTTAATTCCAACAGTGGACTAATAATACACTTTTACAGTGTCTCTAGGGTGCTGCAGTCGTAGCACTGAACTTACTTGTGGGTACAAAAGAGATTCTCTTATTTGGCATGGTTTTCTAAGTGTGTGCAATACATTTGGTTGTTTGACATTGTGTCATTATGAGTGGTACCATCCATGTGTGTTCATATTATCATCTGACTCAAAGCTGTGTCACCGAAGAAGCTTAGTGTTCAGTGACTCATGGGTAATGTTTGAAAGAAATCACTGACTCCACCTTTTTCTTACACCATGTGTCCTTGCCTCTATACTCTGTCAAGATAATGAAAGAAGCAATGACCCTTGCATGTTCTCATTTATGGCAGTCTAGCTTCAGGTAATACTGTGGGTCACACAATACATAAAGGGTGGTAAGCCAACTCAACCACTGGAGAGTGCATGAGGGTAAACCCCCTATATGTTAACCAAACATTTGCTCAACATCCGCAGGGGTCTCTTCCTGGAGTTTATTTTCAGTTCTCCCCAGGTTCCCATACTATTGCGTTTAGTTCATTTTAGAGGCACTTTCACCTCTGCTATGGCACTTTACATCCCGGAAACCCATATTAAGAATAAAATAAGCTGTATGTCCTGTGATAAAACATTATTTATACTGCATGCTGCTGCAAATGAAAAACAGGTTTAGACCCTCAAACATCAAACCACTAACTTCTTAACAGGTACTTATTCATGCAGAGTGGTGCTTAAAGGCACATAGGATGGCTCTGTTTAGCCCAAAGTTGCTTTGTGTGTTTCAACTGTGTACTTGTAATGATGATATATCTGAATTCCTGCGCCACTGGTTGCAGATAGCACCCTGTGGATATTTCAAAGAGTGAATTATTTTTCCAAGCAAGGAGAAAATAAAAATTTCAAAGCTTTATGTTACTACACTACGCTCTCCAGCAGAATCCCCCAAATGGCAATACTACCTATATCTTATATTTCATTATGGTGTATATGTTTTCCAAGCATATGACTGTTGCAATAATAACAGCATCTATCTGCTGTTAGCAGCCATTACATACCATCATTTACCTTAGTAGGAAAATTAATTGTAATTGTAAATTAAGATTTGTTTGTAATTGTGATTATTAACAAAATTGAGTATCTTGCTTGTTGTGCCAACTGGTAAGGTGCGTTGTTCCTTAGGAACCCTAACATGTGTATTGTTTGTCTTCAGGATGTTTAGGAATATTATTTGTGTTCACATTACTTACTGATATTGGTTGTCAAAATGCTTTCTGTACAGCAGATTTGCTTAAAAATAAATGAAAGTTACACTAAATGAATCAAGGTATATGTCAGAAACAGGTGGCAAACCACTCATAGCACTGGCTTTACTGGTCCAGTGTAAGTGCAGTGCACCTCCTCAGCTGAGGATGAATGCACAAGTAAAGATGCCACTTCCTATTTCAAGATTTCATCATCCTCAGTGGCAGGGTTGCTGGAAGCATTGCAGCAAGGCCTCAGAATGAACCCTAGGAAGTGTAGGGTTATGTACAGCGTGTCCAGCTGCACTTCTGAAAACACTCATCGCAGTACAGTATCACTCCTTTATTTAGGCTATCTGGAGTATGTGTGCTTGCACTGTGAATTACCACTCTGATTGAATCGGCTGCACATCAGCTTTAGCTGATTTTTCCTCAAGGCTTAGGGCATATAGGCTGTGTGTGTGTGTGTGTGTGTGTGTGTGTGTGTATACAACGCAGTTACTATATTAAAAAGTTTTAAACCTGCAATTAATCAAAGGTGACGTTTTTCTATTCCCACGAAACCCGTTCTTAAATCCAAGGACAGTAGGTTAACATGCTTAATGTCATGTATTGCACTAAACAGCCATTTTCAGCTTGTCCTTCCTCACACTTCAATACCAGGAAAAGTGGCTACATCAATCATATAGCTCTGACTGTTTCGGCAGGACCCAAATAATCCCACATGCGCATGTATCCTTTAAAGGTCCCATAAGACGCCATACTCAGTATGTGTGTATGCATGTTATGTGTCAAATGACTAACTACATTAGAGAAATGCAGGTAATTAAAATAATTTTTTCAAGTAAAACTTGTAATAATGTTTAAGCTTACTGTAATCTGTAGCACTTTTAAAATAACCTTTTCAACAAAAGTCATAACCTTTGATCCACCATAACAATTTGTTCCGGAAAACTCAGTCTGGTTAAATCCTTAGTAATCCCTTTGAAATGTTTAAGCTGTTTAAGTATGTCTAAATGTTTATTAGACCAGTCACTCTAAATTAAAACAAGAAGTCATGCGTAAGGTTTTGTATATACCATTTGTGATGCATGGATATAATACTGCAGGTCTTGCCACAGTGTTCCTTTCACGCGGGACTATGGTTTCATGGGGACCCTATGACATTTGGAACTGTCTTCAACCGCTTTATTTTCCTGAGGCATATGTGGACAAAATGTGGATTTTGGTTTTTCAAGTGTCCCAAGATAAAACTTGGTGTACCCTTAAATAAACTTTAATATTTTTTATATATTGTACCAGTATAATAGGAACTGACAAAATGCATTATCTATTATTGCAGAGTTTTATTGGAACATGTATTGGATTTTGCAAACATCCCGCTGCAGACCTCCTGACTCTTGACGGGTTTCAATCTGACCTCCTCAAACCTCCGAAGACAGCAGCTGCATTGCAGGTTCTTGCTTCTTGTGAATGTTTGACAACCACCCATGAAACGAGCCCAAATTTAGTTGATCTGAATTCTATTGGCAGCTCTTCTGGCGATGACACTATACACAAATTACGTCACCATGTTTGCCTTCTTCTCACAGCAACCTCTCTGTTGACAGAAAGGTGGCTCATTTCCTTAACACACACACACACACACACACTTGCATGTGCTAGTGCTGTTTTCTGGGGCACTCCTTGTTTACGGTGTCACGTTAGTGGCTTAGGGTGTTTCTAGCACTGCTAGAGTGAGGGGTGAGAGAAGGTGGCGGGGGGTAATACAGCTCAGTGGGCCTGTTAAGGCCTCACTGGGGCCGTCTGTGCTGGTGCAAGTGTTTTTCAGGAGCAGGGTGGGTCTGGAGGAGGTAGAAGGAAATGTGGGACAAAATTCCTTGTTGACATCAATCTCCTGCCATTGGGGGGCCCAAGGAAGCTGGGGAGGAGTGGAGGGGAGGTCACCCTGTTGATATAACACCTCAACAAAGCAGGTCTGTTTGGATGGATGGGCCTAATGGACTGCGTCCACGGCTCTTGTTTTAGAAAATGCTGTCGGTGTTAGTAGGCAGAGGTCTTTTTGGTTCTGTTATGTTATCTGAAGAAGAGATAGAAGACAGAACGAAGCTGGTGATGCACTGCGTGAGGAGTGCAAAAACAATGGAGCACAGGAGTGGGTCTCAGAGAGGAGGAGAAAGACAAGGGGGAGAACAGGGGGCAGAACTGTCTTATGTGGGAACAGGAGAGAATTCAGAAAAGACAGAACGAAAAAAATACTGTGAACAGGGAGCCTGCAATATCTAACCTTGAGAACCATGACGACGACTCCCCTCCAAAATTGAAGACAGACGCATTGAACCATTATGGTCAAATCCCCAATTGGCTGAATGGGAAAGGACCCCCACCCCTCAATACTCCTCTTCTCTCTTTCACACAAACTCATGTCAATCCAGTCCTGAACAATCCCTTTATGCTTTAGTCCATTGTGAGGAAAACAGTGCCTGATATAAATTGGAGCACATCTGTTTTCAGTGTACCAGAGCTAAGTCTGATGTTGCTTATGCATTGTGACAAAGTTACACCACACAGACAAGCAGCCACTCAAATGCGTCATACACTTGTGAAAACAATACATTGAATTACAGAAAGTTGGTGTTAATTACTAAATTGTGTTTTTTAAACATCGTTCCAGCTCTTTTTGTCTCAATTTCCAAAAACGCAAGACAATGGTACCAAGAGGCAGAATTGAGACAGTGACAGATTTTCACCTCCTCACCAACCAGCATGCAAACAATCATTAATCATCAATTTGCCATGTTTTGAGAGAAACAGACAGGCAGATGCACACATACACTCAGACACACATGGGCACATTGACGCAGACATTGTCTCATATGTGCCAAGTTTCTGCCTTCAGCTGATCATAGAAGACATCATTTTCCTCACAGAAGGAATACTTTGTCTTGGCTGCTGTTGACCACTGTTGACACAATCGCAAGCCAAGCCGAGAACATTTCCTCATTTGTTTTTAAGACCTGCATAAACAAGTTTTTTTTTTTCTCTCTACAGTAGGTCAAGTGAAAAGCCTCTTTGAGGTTGAGTTGTACTGTAAACCACTGTGCTTGCCTGCAAACCTTCCACACCACGTGTTAATCTCTAAATTCTATTTCTTTATAAAGGTCCCTGCACTTAGTGCCTGGATTACTTAACCTCCATTATAGTGCAAAATGTACAGTTTCATGAATGACTAGATGTGTTTTGGGTTATGCTAAAGAGGAACAGAGTGGAACTCCCACTGCTGTCACCAAGTGTTGTGTCCTTTTGCCTTCACTTAAACGTGTCTACATTTATATTCTGCATTGTAACACTTACATAGTGTGTATGTTTGATTGTGTCAGAGTGACACACACAGTGAGAGGGGGTGATAGACAGTGAAAGAAAGCATTACACATATCCTGAAATGCCATCTGATGAGTGGTGAAGTGAGACTTTGCATCTGCACCGCATAGCAAGTCAGTGTTGGCCAGTATCCTTGAATTTAACCCTTCATTTACATGTTTATGTAAATGTCTTTATTGGCTGGTGTTTTCTAATTTATATTCATTCTGCATCGTGGTGCACATTTTATTTTCCTCTCTGTACTCTGCACTTACATTCTTCTTATGTTGTCATGTTATATTTAAATCAATCCCCGTAGAGCAATTCCAGCTATTAAAAGGAGAAAAATGTGTTTATATTTTTGTTTACAGTAATGAAAACCCACAACCAGAGGTCTCATTTATGTGTGCTCATTCTGAATGCACATAATAGAAATCAGTGGACATGAAATGGATCACTATATGGCAGGAGTGATTGCATGTTTTGGCCTTATAATTAAAGGAACCATTGTGTTAAGGGTTTTATTGTTGCATGTCTCTTTTTTGTTTTTGCTTTAGTATCTTTGCTTGTCTAGTTATTTTACATCCCTCTAAAATCCAAAATGTATTAATGGGACTATGTTAGGTTAGCGCATAATAAACTAGTAAGCATTGCATTTTGAAGACTGTATTTTATGACCCTATCTTTTCACAACTGTCATTGGTAATTTTGTGAACACAGGCTGACCAGAGTAAACTAAACATTTCTAAGACCCAATTAATGTAGATGTTTTAATCAGTAATTGGTGGAACTGTCTGTGACAGCTATAGGTGAGGCCACCGGCAGAGACAAAGACAGTGGTCATGGTGTAGGGAAGTAGTTATCCAGCCTTTTTGTCTCTATTATCAGGCTTCCTGAAATAAAGTGGGTGGAGTGGGGGCATGGGGGCTGGGCATGGCTCTCTGTTTGATCATTGATCTCCATGACCCCATTTGAAGGGTCTTAATCTCTCAGTTGACCTTCTCCGGGATTTTTTTTGAGGAAGGGTGACAGGGGTGGATGTTGTCTGTTAGCTATCAAGAGAGTAAGGATGCTGTGGAGAAAGTGATGGGGGTGTTTTTCCACTTGAATGGAGATACAGGGGTGTAATGAGCCTGGAAGGTGTGTGGATGCACATGTGTGCACATGCACAAGTGTATGCAAATCTGAGATATAGAACTGCTTAACCACAGATACTCACACTTCAGTACATTTTGCCATCAAAGTTTACATAGGCCTAGCTCACCCACGCTCAAGGAGGTGCAGACAAGGTTTTGTTGTCTAGCACAAACATGCCTTTTCTCTACAGAGTTTTTGTTGTGCAATTCCTGGTATAGACTGATTGCCTCCTCTTTTCCCCCCTTTCTCTGTTCTCCTGTTCAAAGCACTTTGAGCTATAAAGTAGTAGTAGAAGTATCATTGTACCTGCTAAAATTGAAAGGCACAAAAATATGTACCAGTGAACTCATTGATATCCAGCTGGCATAAAGGTGATTTTCTGTCCTAAGCCCACTCGCTGAACATGAAGCCGTGTTCTGAGGATGTTCTTCCATCATGCAAATGTCTAACTCTGTCCCCAAAGAAGATTTAAGGCTAACTTTCCTTCAGCCTTTGTGCCTCAAGTCTCCAAGGCACTACTCTCCATGACAATAAGAGGATAACACTGTCTCTGTCTTTGGGGCTCAAACTGAATGTTGTGGGAAGACATCCAGACTGCACCCTTTCACATACATCTGCACCACAGTTGAGCCTCTCCGTGCTCTAAACCATTGGCATTGACCATATCCTCATGAAGGCGCTAATTGACAATGGTCTGTGTTGAATGCTTTTTTGATGCGTTTACACTTAAATCTTTTAATATTAAATTGCTATCCAATCAGCCAGAGATTCATGAAGTGACAAAGTGTAAATGAGGTCCATAAGTAGCAGTTCTGCCTTCTATGTCCACCATGAAATGAACTTGGCTTACTATGATTTTGATGCGATTCCAAGGTACTGTATATCTTGTATTGCCAACTTAAATATGGAAGCCCAAACTTAACCAAACGGTCACCCAATATCAACATGTTACTCAAAGTTAGGATATTTCAGGAGTAAACAGGAGTGGCAGGGGAAAGGGCATGTGGCACAGCCTTTAACTTTGTTTGTGACAATGATCATGCAGGTTACTCATCATGGACCTGACCTTATGGGGCTACAGGATTTTATTCATTATCTTGTATTGTTGTTGGATACAAAAACAGCTGAAAACAGTGAGTGAAATGCAACATTGTTGAGCAATGCACAATCAGGTCGTCTAATGGGGATCAAGAGCAATTTGTACAGTGTATTTTTAATTCATTTTTTTTCTCTATCAAATGTTGGCTGAGGTCACTGTTTGTGGCTAATTTCCCAAGTCGTCTCCTTAGTTTAAAATCACTTCAGCAGATTAATATCCAAAACACCCACGGGTTGGATCAACTGACTGATTCAGGTGGTCCATTTGATTACAGGGAATAACTCATACAAAGTTCTTTTGAAACAAGTTTTGTGCGTAATGACTTCTGAGAAAAGATGGAATTTGCTGCCTCCTTTCTTTGATTTTTGTTTTGCTGACATAAATCAGTTTTGCAATACGGTTTATTGAGGTCACTATGTTTTCCTTTCTTTGTAACTGCTCCTTCCCAGTGCAATTAACAACTGATGATAAGGTGTTTTGGTGCACTCTTTGTTTTGCTTTCATGTGGATTGCAAACTTCTACCTGTTTTGTGAGGGGGAGAAACAGCATGACAGGAAGCGCGAAGAGAAGAAGCGATGGGAATGTTTTCGTTTGACTGTCTTTTGTATTCAGGCCAGATAATTAAGTCGCTTTTTTAACTTGTCTCTTCTTCAAGACTTCCAGATGTGCCCGAGTGTTGTCAGACAAGGTGTGTCGCTCTAACACGCCCATCCATCAGTAGCTGTACGGATGTGCACATTTATGCACGTATGCGTGCGCACACCCATAGAAATAAATCGGTTGTGTTTTACATCAACAAACCTTTCTGCCATAATCTCCCTTCCTCGTTGTATCACGCTCCCGCACAAACCATGGTGTTATGTGGTCAACTCACTGCTCACCTCAGGAATGCAGCTGCACTCCGACTACACCACACGCAGATACACACACATACACAGGCGCTGTGGTCTCCCTCTTCTGTACTGTCCTCAGCTGGAAAGGCTTAAAACATTAACTTGCACAAGATCCCTGGGAAGGAAACCATAAAGAATGGATTTGATGTGAAGAGGAAAGCCACAGTTCTGGGTGAATTGTGATAATGACAGACGGGACACTTCCTGGGTTCTTGTTTTGAGGGGAGATACTGATCGCAAGCAGTGTTACCTAAGATACTTTGTGTTGCCAGGTACAGAGATTACACTGGCGAGGCTGAGGAAAAGCGAGAGGGCCAAGGAAACTCAAAGCTGCAAATGAGAATGTCGGTGCCCCAGACCTCCCCTTCTGCTTATCTCTCTGCCCATCGTCTGGGGCTCGTTTATCAGCACACCAATTGTGTCCATGCCACGGGTTTTGCCTGTATTTTTATATGTAGCTCTATTTGGTAGGTGTGCTAGCACAGTCTGCTGCATCAATGATGAGGAACTGTTAGTTCCAAGCCTTTTTCATTCTAAGCATATTAACTCGTCTTAAAAGACACAGTAAGGTGGCTTTTTTGCTTTTAGACCTGGGAGGCAGTGATCACCAAATTTGGTTCGTAGTGGCTTGATTATTTATCTCTGTTAACCCTCCTCTTTTAAAATCTCTTGGGGGGAACCCTCTCTTTCTGGTATGTCACTAATATCAGCCTTCACTGGGGGTGGGCGATATGACCTCAAATTTATATCACAGTATATATTTTTTTGTTTTTTACGGTGACAGTATGATATCATGGTATTACAAAATTAAACATGATTCTACCTTTTTTCACTTCATTGGCAATGTAAGGGAACACAGCTTACAGAAAAAATAGCCTGCACCATGATGTAGGTTAACTACCAACTGTTGTGTGATTAATTCTCAGACTTGGGCAACGGGTAGGATTAAGCATCTCAACACCATTTTGGCAGAAAACGTATATTATTGCAGATACTTTGCTTCATTTATATTTGGATAAAAGTACTGGTGTTGACACAAATCTGTTCTGGTCAAATAGGCAAAATTAATGATTTATGTGTAATTAATTTGGAACGTTTATTAGACTTAATTTCAGCACCATGCACTGTTCAGAAAGCCTGCTGTATTGACCATTGTAACATACCAAGTTAGCGATGTGTAGCCTGTGTCCAAAACATGCTAGCCTGGTCCATTTGTTGATCTGTATGTAATGTGCACATCATGTTTGAGCTACTGTCCGTCATCATGCATACCAGACGAGCTTCCTCCAAGCCCCAGGCAGACAGTGCAGCAGCAGTGAACGAAGCCTGGAGTCACAGCTGCGTTGCTGCGATCCGCTGGTGCAGCTGTTGGCTAAACCACTGGTGCTGTCGGCCCTTGTTGCGTCCTCGTACTAACAGGCATGCGCACTTTTTAGATGGTGAAACAGGTTGCTGTTATTGCCACCTTTGGCTCTCACAACTGGGCAAATTTTACATATCATTGATGGTCACGCTGCATCAGATGATTTATAGCCAAACCAGGTCCAAATCACAGACGTACTCCCCTTTTTCAGTACCAATTTTTCCACCTCGGTCTCTTCACCTGGTTCCGACACCCGACTCATTTATTTTCAGAGAATAAGGACACTTCTTCTCGCTGTTTTGTCGTCCTGATTGAAATCTGATTGTGTTGTGACCTTTTTGTTTCTTTGTCGATAACTGTAGCGGTAAACTGCCTTTCGACGTATAACTGTCGCACCGTCTGGCTCGCGTCTGACATTCAATTTCTGTTCATTAAGTGGTGTGGAAAGACCATTTCATAACCACAGAGTGACTTTGACTGCCTGGGTCTTCTGTGTGGTCTGTCTCTCTTCGCAGATCTTTATTTGGAGCCCAGAGTCAGGATTGGGGATTGTTTTTCATAGAGTGCAGCACCATTGAAGATGCTGATTCTTTAGTTTTTGACCTTCATGATTTCCTTTCAGTTGTTCATGGAGCTAATGCAATATCAGAGTGACACTCTGAAAGTTCTTTAGCACAGTTTTGTTAAGTCACCCGGGTTGTCTTCAGCTGGTACAGGACCCGATCACGAGTCCAACATCTCAATAACATTGGGTGGTCTACCAGAGTTGTCGCTGCATAATAGCAGTAAGACTAAATGTGTCTGCCTCCTTCAGGATACTGCTGGTGGTGTATTGTTTTCTGATTTCCCATGCATACTTTAAACACTTACAGTAAACACACTCATGTTCATATAACGATGATCTGCACTCTGTCCAAAGCCTCTGTGTTTTAGCTGCATTCCTTCATGGCACAACCACCTCCAGATTTTATCCTCCTATACTGTACCCATGTACATTTTCTTTCTGAAAAGGCAGGGAACCCTTGCTTGGGTTGGATTTCCCCCCATAAAGCCACTTAATTTGCTCATGTTTTTCATCTCTTCAAAATACTTTGTCATGGGAGCCCCTCGACAGAGCATTCTGGATAAAACATTAAGGGCCCCACAAACAAACTCTCTCCCTCTCCTAAAAAGACAAATGACAGCTTGAGATATATGACTGTGTAGTCCTATTAAAAGCAAGAAAAAACTTAATAGGTCCATTACAAGACCGCCATGTCTTCAAACCTTTTTGTTATCATACTTTACAGAAGGTTGCGTACTTCACCATATAGTGACTCTGGTTTATGCATAGTTTTTCCATCATATTAGACGTTTGTGCCACAGTTTCATACTCCATGCGTCAGGAAAGGCACACTTTTTCCACTGTTGAATGGTGGGCATTTTTAAATATGGCTGTGTGTGTGTGTGTGTGTGTGTGTGTGTTTTATACAAGAGTTACTTCTTTGTTTTCCTGTCCATCCTGCAACCAACTTACCACCTGTGATGGCAGACATGACTGATCTGCCGGCTTGTCAGGTACCATCAGTGCAAGCTGGTGCCATGTGACACCCCCGGCGGCTTGCCAAAATCTAATTGTTATAATTGGCGAGTGCCAATCCTGTAACAAGGCTTTGAGGGGGGATCCACCGACACAGATGAAAGTGCTCAGATTTGTCTTGTGTCAAGGACTTGTGGGTAATTGGCGCGTCCACTGACCTGCAGGCCAGGAGGGCAGGACCACAGTGCTGTGGCCTGTAGTCTGTGGATAGGGAAGAGGACAGGGGACATGAACTGGAGAATCCATCCACTGGGTCTTCCCAGACTTCAGTATCTGGAGATTAAAAATTACATTATTAAAGCTTGTGTCTAATAATTTTCCCCTTAAATCTTTGTATATAAACCTTTATACATAAAATACAGAAGGATTGTCATTGATACAGGTCCCACATTAATTTTTGTGGACATTATTTTTCCATTTGTTTCTCTTAGCTCACCTTTTGGTAACATTTACTACGAATACATGCACCCATGCATCTATGAAACCTGGCCTGGCCATAGACCACTTCTGTAAAGTCCAAAACATTTTATTCTCTGAACTGTGTGCATCTGAAGTCAGTTCTACGTTTTGGTCTGTGGAAAACCGTTGTGTTTGGTGTTGGCTGTCTACGATGGAGAATCGTTTTAAAAAACCGATGAACATATGCCTCAGTTTGTTCCTTCAGCTGTTTGTTAGTTGTCTCAAGCTCATTGTAAAGAGTGTAACATGCTATTTCCAAAAACCCTTTAGTCAATTATCATACTGTCTGGGAACCTGTTAAGGGGTTTCACATAGCATAAACTTTTTTTCTCTCCTCAAGCAAAAGTCAAGTCTGACCAAAGACATTCAGTTGGCTGTGAATGTGTTTAGAAAAAGAAATCTAGGCATGACAGGGAAATGCTGTCTGACAAGCAGACAGAACAAGGCCATGTAGATGTTTAAAAGATAAGAAGATTGCATTGTTAAATTCAGCTCTGTCAAATAAATTGGACTGTGGCGCTTTAGTCAAGACTGACATGTAATTTGAAACTTCAGTATATTGTAGGACATTCACCTTTTATTATTAAATGGACACTGCAAACAGACTATAAATCATGTTAAGACCAAAATGTTAATGCAAGAATTTTGACCGTGGTGCATAACTAATCATCTGCAATGCCCATGTGTATCCACACTGGTCAACGTCCAATCATCCCATAACAGGACATATGTTGACCACACTATATCAATGTCGAGCCACATCCTCTGATCACATACACATGTTGCATGTCTGACATTTAAGGGTCAGTGGCTTCATGACTCATACTGTAGTTTGTGGTGTTGCTTAGTAAAGCCAGCATGCCAACACACACACACCACTTAACTTTCTGTTTCCCATCAGTTCTCTTCAGCCCCACACATATTCAGGGATGGAGAACTCTTGACTATCCCTATAGGGGGCAGCACAGAACTCAAATGGTAAGTTACTCCACTTCTGAGATGACCCACATTTATTTTTTTATTAAACATTTTCATCACAGATTAAAGAAACCTCAACTGTCAGTGATCTGGGGTTTTAGAAGATTTAATTAAATGTTGACTAAGTGATTGAAATGTATTTTACTACTTTTCTTTGTATAGTAATCAAGCATGAAATGCAATATTACCTAATTAAAGCAGATTTTCTTTTCTTCTGCATACCTGGGTTGAATAAACTCTGGAACTTGATACATACATCCATGTACCCCATATCCATTCATACACATAATACAGTCATTGCCATGCTGCTCAGCACTGAAATTAAGTATTTCCACTCAACTGGAATGGCAATGGTCATATATTGAAAAGTAATGAAGCAGAAGACTCGATCACTCAAGAGCGTTTGGTTTGGTTGCCATACGCTGAATTGAAAGAAAGATCAAACACAAATCCCCCTTTGACTTTGTTACACCTGTGACAGCTCATGTTGGAAGGATTAAACTATGTGTGCCAGAAATCAAATGAATGCACAGAATACTTGGCACGTCACTCTTCCCCAGTGCAATGTAGCTACATGACCATGTAAACTGTCTGAGTTTTGCAGACATTGCTGCAGGGCAGAGGGAATTACGCTGTCACACAGAGGATATGGAGCTGCCGTGATATCCTCTTGGCACATAGTTGAAGACTATCCAGGTGGAAATTGGTATCCTCTGCCAAGAAGGAGGCGGGGACTGAGGTGGCTGCGTGGGAGGTGCTCATCTGCATCGGCAAGCATTGTCTTTCATGTAAACGGTATATGGCTTTAGCTGTTGTAGCTGTCAAAGGGAGAAAAGGTGGTTTGTGATGTTGGGTGTGGAAGTAAGCAGATGTTGAGGCTTGTGTGCATGTGTTTCAGGTTTTGCACACCTGTACATTTTTGGGATTCATAAAATTGTGTACACATCTGTCAGTGCTGTAATTGGACCACATACGTTGGGGGACCTATCGGTGAGATTTAGTTTGTGTCTTTGTGCTTGTCGGTGAACAAAGGCGCTGTTTGCGAAATAATATTTACTCTGATTATACAAATGAATGTATTCTGAAGGAATTTAAAAAGGCCCATATGCTCACTAAATGTGGGGTTTGTAGTTTTTTATTAAGGCTACACAACCTCACATCAGTCACTCAGTACCTGTTATTGCTCAATGGTGTTTTAGTATCTCTGTCTTCAAAGCTAGTTGCTGAATGATTTCATATTTATATACATCATCTATATTTTGGATCAACCAGTTTAAACCATTTTAACTCAAAATGATCCCGGCTGTGGCTGAGGGGGTAGTGTGGTTGTCCATTAACCCCAGGGTTGGTGGTTCGATCCCAGCTCCCGCTGTCCGCATGTCGAAGTGTCCCTGGGCAAGACACTGAACCCCGAGTTGCCCCCGGTGGAGGCCAGCATGGCAACTCTGTCCCCATCGGTGTATGGATGTGGTGTGAGTGTCCCCTAAGTGTCTGTTTGTCTGCCCTGCGATTGACTGGCGACCAGTCCAGGGTGTTTCCCTGCCTCTCGCCCAAATGTTAGCTGGGTTAGGCTCCAGCCCCCCCCTGCGACCCTTCGGGATAAGCAGTATGGATAATGAATGAATGAATGAAT
>JAVQJF010040827.1:0-54685 GCA_036023855.1 Gadopsis marmoratus | reverse complement strand
CGCTCACGTGTCAACTCGCTCCTGGATGTTGTGAACGCACCTTTCGCTTCGTTTTGTAAAGTTTTTCCTTGTAAAAATGTTTTCCCTTGATATTTCAATGAATAATTGAATCATTTTTTTCTGCGTTTTGCATTGTAATATGGAGGTGTATATCCCCAGCATGTTAAATATCACGATTTTTATATCAAATATTACAATTAAATAAATAAAAAAACCTTCATTTATGTTACAGTCTGGGTGGAAAGGCATCTGAATCAACATGCAGGCCGATGAGAAAAGTTAACAGGTTGTTTGCACGCAGGAACCAAGAGGTTGTAGACGTGGCTGTTTGATATCGTTTTATTATCCGAAAAGCAGCGAGGCACACCGTTTTAAACCGAGACGAGAACCTTTGCTCCCCGTTGTGGATTCCTCCCTCCCTGCCTGATGCCGTTTTTGTTGTGAAGAAGCAGGACCGGATTGAGGAGCTGAAGAAGTTTATTGAGCGTCATCGGTACCACATCCGGATGCTGGAGACCATACTGAGGATGCTGGACAACGACTCGGTGCAGGTGGACGCCGTCAGGAAGATCAAGGTTCGCTCGTGTCTTTTTTATAGAACAAAGTCACTTGAGCCTTTTCTGTTTTCTAGATTTAGTAAAAGGTTAATGTTTGTCTGATGACCGCATCAGACAAACATTAACCTTTTAGTTTGTTATGTGTTGGATTCTGCACACCTTTTTATGCATTTGTTCATATGATTCATACTTGGACAACTGCACGGTGACAGATCAAGAATTCTTTCTGTTATTTCTGAAAATGACATGACAAGAGACATGTACATCCTAGCATATGAAGCATTTCTTTCCCGAATGCCATGTCGCATGTAAATGTGTAGTACAGATTAATGCACCTATCATAATCTCTCTTACCTTCCTTATAAAGGATGATGTGGAGTATTATCTGGACTCGTCGCAGGATCCAGACTTTGAGGAGAATGAGTTTCTGTACGACGACCTGGACCTGGAAGACCTCCGTAAGTAGAGAAGGAGCTCACCTTGTGTGTTTATTTGCAAAATCTAAATCTAAAATTCAAAAATCTTTAAAAAGCGTCATGAATTAGCCTTAAACAAGAATCTCGTGGTTTCAGTGGGGTGGGGTCCAGCTTTCACTCGTTACACATCAGCACTCCACTAACCGTTTACCCTCTGTGTCTCCGCTCCCTCCAGCCCAGACTCTGGTCGCCACCTCCCCTCCTGGAAACTCGAACTTGGAGGACGAGATCTTCCAGCACTCCAGCAGCACACCCACCTCCACCACCTCATCTTCACCCATCCCCCCTTCGCCAGCCACTTGCACTACAGTAAAAAAACAACCCCAATACCCTATAGCCTATCTTTTTCTTGCACTTTTGAAATTCAGAGAGTGTTCGGGTGCGTTTTGTGGGTGTTTATGGTCACAACATTTCAATTCAGTGAGTATTAAAACGGTTAGTACAGTCAATTAAAACCATAATTTGGACGTACTTTGTCGTTTCACACCTCCGTCTTTGATCTGAAAAGTAGAAAAGCCTTTAAAATATCCCAAATTAATAAAGAAGCAACCCACTGCGGATCTGCCAGGTTATTATCTCTTCATTGATGTAACATTGGTAATTCCTGATAATGAAGCCGATTGTTGCATTCACTTTGAGTCAAGTCAGGTCAACATATAAAAGATAATTGCCTTTGTATCTGCTGTTGCAGTGCCCTGCCATCTACTCTTATTGTTCCGCTCTATTGTCATTATATCATCTGTTCTTCCCTCCACCCACATACAGCATGCAGCGAGAGTAGCTATTATAGGTCTGGTGTGTCTGAATAGAAGGCGTGGCATTGTTAAATGTACTAAAGCATGAAAGGGAATGTAAAGGAGGGGATGTAAGCTGCGGTGATTCATGGAAAGTGTGATTCCCATGATTGTTTTTAACTTTTAATTATCCAAGGAGAGTTTCTGGAAATGGTTTCACTTTTGAAGATCTGGAAAAAGTTACGGATGAGTCCCAAAAATATTTCAGGGATTTGGTCTAGCATGACAGACGGGCCTAACTGCCCCTTTATCAGACCTTTTCATAGAGACAGCTTTACAGCCAAGTTTGCATTTGTACTGCTGCCATTTTGACGTGACAGAAACTGGCCGTTTCAACCATTTACAGCATCTTTACTTTGAGCTTTTTCGTTGTCTGAATCAACTTCCAGATGACTCAGGTTGGTGGGAAACTGAGGAATGTCTTGTGCAGTCAGACTGCCACAGTATCAATAACTATAAAGATCCGCGCCGCGCGCATTTTGTAATCCAAACACAAATTCGTGGACACATATTATCATATCATAACAACAATTTCCCACACAGCCGCCGGTAACTGCAGAAGTGCAAGACTGCAAAGTCTTGAAAATTTGGAAAATGCTTCACCTTATCCGTTAAGGTTTACATGGTTAGGGATATGCTTGAATTGGAATTCACTACTTGGACAAAATGCTTGATTTTCATCACCGACACAATCTCTCATGTAAACCAAAAATATCGTACTCGTATTTGTTTGTTGTCTCCTGGAATTTATTGTGACAAAGTCATAGAGAATCTGGCGATTTTTGGTGTAGGTACCTTGAAGGTGCTTAAAAGGTGCTTGAATACGACTCTAAAAAGCCGGTATGAACCCTGCCCCCCTGGTTGGGAGTCGCTGCTCTACGGGTATTGGCTTCTTTTGGAGTTTTTCTTTCTTGTTTTACATCCACATCTTTTATGCATGGTGGCCGTTAACGTGGTGTTTCTCTGTGGCCCAACGTTGCTCTTCATTTGTGTTTTTCAGGAGAACTCGGAAGATGACAAGAAGAGGGGACGTTCAACAGACAGTGAAGTTAGTCAGGTGAGTCTGAACACACCCTGAACTTTCCTCTCACTGATCATTTCAGCATCATCGTCTGCAGCTAATTCAGAAAGCTCCGGGAAACTCTGCAGCAAATCAAATAAGAAAAAAACAATATTAATCGGTAATGAAATTATATGCTACTTTATAGTTTATTAGATATTTTTTGTCCCAGCATGTCCAGGTCACCTGTGTACATGCTTGTTTATGTTTTCTTCTCTTTTTGTTTTGTGAATTTTTGGATAATTTAACAAAATCGAATCAAAAGCCATGAATTAGTAAAATCTTGTAGTCTGCTAAAGAATACAAGTCTCCTTCGGTGTTTTCTGTAGGAAAAACAATACTCTTTTTCGTCTGTTTGTCGAAGCTTAAACAGGTTTTCTGTCATTACGCAACAACATGACCTAACAGGCATCTGTGGACAAACATGTTAATGTGTTCTTCTTCTTTTCCAGTCACCTGTGAAGAACGGAAACCCCTCTTCCTCGTTATCCTCTTCCTCCTCCTCTTCTTCCTCCTCTTCTTCCTCATCCTCCTCCTCATCTTCTTCCTACATCTCGGGACTGACCTCATCCTCACTCGTCTCTATGGCAACCATCGCTGTGGGGGGAGGCGGCGGCTCTGGGGGTAACAGTCATCACGGCAGCTCGGGGGGTCTCCTCTCCAACATGACCGCTGGTAGCTACAGCAATGCCACCCAGCAGCAGCCGCACCCGTCAGCACAGCAACAGCAGGCCAAAAACCTAGGGCTCTCCTCCTCCTCAGCTCCTATCGCCATCCCCAGCACCTCCACCAACAGCCACCTGGCCTCCTCAGCCCCTTCCCCCCCTAACGCCAGCACACAGGGGCTCTTCACTTCAAACACCCAGTCCCAGGTTCTGTCAGGGCCCCCGCCATCCTCCAACAGTCTTGGCCTCAGCCTGGGCCTTTCTCTGGGGAAAGGCGGCATGTCCGGCTCCATCACCACCAGCCCGATGTCCGGGGGCCTGGGCCTGTCGGGGATGCAGGCATCCCTGAGCAGCATGGTGAGCCTCCTGTCCAGCTCCACCCCGGCACCCTATGCTCAGGCAGCAGCCTCAGGCACCATCGGCTCTGGCCTACCTGGCTCTCTGGGTGGCATCAGCACCACCACGACCAATAGCTCACTGGGCTCCATCGGCAGTGGAAGCATCACAGTCGGCGGGCCGACGTCCTCATCGGCAGGTCTGCTGGGCTCGGTGCAGGTGGTGACCAGCATCGGCTCTGGGATTCTGGGTTTGGGTTCTGGTCAGTCGGTGCAGGTGGCTTCCCTGGTGTCACTTAGCCCAGTAGATGGTGTAGCGCCAGTTAGCGGAGTAGGAATCATTGGGAGCAATGGGGGCAGCTCGGGATCAGCAGGGAGCGGAGCAGCGGGAGGAAACTCGTCGCTCTCCATCAGGCCGCCAAGCCAACCCAAGCAGAACGGTAGCTCTAGTGAGTATCTGATGTCTGTGGCGCGACCAGTGACTGGATGAACAACGCTGCGTGCTTTTCCAGCGTCTCTGCACCTTTTCTAGAAGCACTGAAAATGTTTTTTTAAAACAAGGTTAAAATTGACACCGAGCACTGCTGTGGACATTATAACCGTGAAGCCATGACCCGCTCACTCCTCA
This sequence comes from Gadopsis marmoratus, assembly GCA_036023855.1. Lineage (NCBI taxonomy): Eukaryota > Metazoa > Chordata > Actinopteri > Centrarchiformes > Percichthyidae > Gadopsis > Gadopsis marmoratus. Next base: position 50,170 of record JAVQJF010040827.1, on the reverse strand, counting down.
CAGGAACTAAAGAGTTTTCCCTCTCTTTGTCTTTTTCCACGCTGCAGGTTACAGTGCTGTGGTAGCAGAAAGCACAACAGAATCCTCCCACATCAGTGCCAGCCAATCACAAAGCAGCCAACCATCGTCTTTGACCTCCACAGTCAATCAGCCGTGAGTATGATGGAGCGCGCAAAGTATTGACGGTTCACCCATTTTTTTATGATCACTATTCCAAAAAAAATGTCAACTTGCAAGAATATTGACCTCGTGACTTAGTGAGGGATTCTGGAGTTCGTTCGGACTAACTGACATAAACTTTGAACTACATGTGAAGAAATGTAGTGAACGTCTAAACTGTTTCCTTATAAAGTTTTTTTCCCCCCTTTCTTGGGTTTTATTTAGGTCTCTGTTGCCGCCTATGAATCATCCTTTCTCTCATCCTCTTCCTCCCCCCCCAGTAAGGACACTGGTCCCAGTTTGCTGGGCTCTTTGAGCCTGTCGTCTAGCTCCCCGTCGCCGGCCTTCTACAGCGAGGCCAAAACGGTGAGCGGCAGCAGTCTGCTGAACGGGCCGCTGTCCTACTCGCAGTCCTCCGACGTCATCAAGGTGAGAATATGGTGACACACACACACAGTCTGCATTTACACTGGGTATGAGCGTGTGGTCTGTATCTGGATATGTTATCTAGGCATTAACAGACGACTTGCCAGCTACCACTACTACTTCTAGATTCCATGGATGTGTTAAGCTCAGCTGCACATGAAGCCAAACAATTTGACTTCCCAGTTATAAAATGACCCGGATCCTCCCCGTTGTGTGGGCCCGTAGAGCGAGCACACGAGCCCCGCCTCCCAACCGCTCGGCCTCAGGCTCACTCACATGAACAGCAGTGACTCTAACTCTGGGTTCGGCTATTTATGCTTTTTACAACTTTTAAGACCTAATTATTTAAATAAGGGATATTGACGTGTTCGTACTGGCTAGTTGTTATCAGCTGATTTATGGACGTCTCGTTCATTATGCAAGTTTATGGGGAAAACGGACCCGGAAGTTGTAATTACACAATTTGGCCACTATGTCAAACTGGCTTCAAAAGCCTGGCACACTTCCTGGGGGCTTGATTCTGCCAGGCTCACAGAAGCTACAATGTGGTCACACTGAACACATTTTGCATTTACAGCCGGCTGAGATCCAAAGATCCCGTGCTGGGCGGACCGCATTCAGACCACAATGCGTTCTGCATACGTGCATTAATGTGCATTTTTCTACATCCAAATAACGTATCCAGATACAGATCACATTTTAATGGCAGGTATAATCTCAAACACACACACACACACACACACTCGTTATCTCACGGCTAAGGATTTTGGTGAACAGGTGTTTATCTCTTTTTAATTTGAGACATTTTTGTAGACTCGATGTGGCATTTGCAATTTGTTTTCTTTGTAAAGATTTAATTTCCTAAATCTCCACAGACTATTAATTTACAGGCAAACACCGTAAAACCGTTCCACTGCTTCCACCGTGATTTAATTAGTTGCCAACAGTGAAATCCAAGTGGGGATTAGTATGTTCTCATTGTGAGTGTTTGCTTTTTTTGTAGCTCAGGCACAAATATTTCCGACTCTTAACAGATTTTGACAAAACCGCAGAGAGTAATGAAAAAACAACAACATTGGACTGATGACCCTTATCTGACAGAACGTCATGTGTCTGTTCTGCAGCTTCAGTCACCTCCAGCTGACCTCTCGGAGATCACATGTTTAATTCCCCATCACACAGAGACGAGACGGCAGTTAAAGTGCACTCAAATTTGTAGCGCTGGCTGTAACACTGCCAGCTTAACTCTGGTGATGCAAAACATTTTAGACACAGGTGTTTGTTATTGAGTTAATTTTTTTGCAGCTGGCACGTTAACCACTCGGGTATGCTACATGTCCAAAGGTATGTGGACACATTAACATTACACCCATGTGTGGATGTTGAACACTCCACTCTAAAAACGAATCTGCTGCTATAAAAAAGCGTTTGACTGCAGGAGTTTGCTCCCATTCAGCTGCAAGAGCATCACCGAGGTCCGGCTCACAGTCGGTGTTCCGGTTCATCCCAAAGGTGTTGGATGGGGTTGAGGTCAGGGCTCTGTGCAGGACAGTCAGGTTCTTCCACACCAAACTGGGGAAGACATTTTGTTACGGAGCTGGCTTTGCGCACTGACCGTCGGGTCTGAAATCGCACCTCAGCTGCCTGATGTTGCGTCAAAAGCATCTTTGAGGGGACGGGAGAAAGCTAACAAAACAGTGAAGCCAAAGGGATTTCCATGACAACATTATCACTGGCGCGGGAACTGGAATTCCTCCGCAGGGGCAGGTACGATAACTGTGGGCACACGTCCGCTAGAATCTCTTTTCCCATGAGTCTCCTTGTCTGTCCACATCAGCCCCAGGAGCCCCTGAGCAGCCTGAAGTCCATGGCCGAGCGAGCAGCACTCAGCTCAGGGATGGAGGGAGACGTGCCCTCCCTGCACCTCACCCCAGGTAACACACACTCTCACACGCACACCTGTGCCCCTTAAATAAAAGGACATCGAGGGCTGCCACAGAGCAGAAATAGAAGAGCTGTAGTTTAATGGAACAAAATGTCATCTCACCTCCCACTCTCAGCCTCCTCTGAACAAAAACTGCTGATGATATTATCAGCCCTGACTCAACTTCTCTCTCTTTGTCTCTCCGACATTCAAATCCTGGATCCCTCCCCCTTCTGCACATTCTCAATTTCCTTCACCATCACCCCTCTGCTGCCTTCCTAAATCCCCCCCCGCCCACTTTGACTTTAACTTTATGTCTCCTGTCTCCAGACATCTTCCCCAGCAGCACTACGGCCCCCTCGGGCCCGCCGACCGCACCTCAACCCTCGCTGTCCGAGGTCAGCATCCCCCCCTCGTTGGGGGTCTGCCCGCTGGGGCCGGTTCCCGTGTCCAAAGACCAGCTCTACCAACAGGCCATGGAGGAGGCGGCGTGGACGCACATGCCCCACCCATCCGACTCCGAGAGGATCAGGTGCAGTCAAGAGTTTCACATTTGATATTTTTCCACCGCACAGTAACAAACGCTCAGCTGAAAATCCGATTGTAAAAGCACAGCATAGCCACTAACACTGTTCTCTAGCAGTTAATAATTTTAAAAATATTGTTTTGAATACACCGACAATGTTATGCCTTTTAATTACCCTTTTGTCTCTTTCCTTTTTGTTTCTGAGAGCTACCTGGAACAGGAACTTGTGGATGTAAACTGCAGCGACAGGTTTAACAATAAAACAAAAAAAACGAACAATTTAAACAGATTTTCTACTCGTTTATCTGTGATGTCAAACGGGGACACAAGAGCCTCAGTTATTGATCGTCGTTGATAAAAACCTTTGGCATCTGATTGTTGAATTTCTGTCGTTTGCCAAAGATTTAGGAGAAACGGTTACAGATTCAGCAGATTTTCTTTGTCACATAGCTGCAGAACAAATCAGCTGCAGCTCCCGGTTGTTTAATACGAAGAATAATGTGGCATTTTAGCAGGAGACGTCATGAAAGTCATGTCACTGTGTTTGAAATGTATTTAGCTCTTCTAAATACTCCAGCATGCAGTAATGTAGCACACACACACACACACACCAGCAGGCACAATTAGAGAACAGATTATACTGGTTCTGTATCTACAGCGCTGTCAGCCCACACAGGTACAATTGACATTTAAATCCAAACACTCAAACCCTCTTGTACCACAGTACCTGTTGCGTTTTACAGTCAGAGGAGGAGAGCGACACACGCAGAGGCTGCACTTCTTCTTCCTCTGTGTTTAAATCAAGGTGGTGACGTCGACAGTTGAGGGACCGAAACACACGACAGGAAAATCTTTGTTTCTTAATGACCATAATTCATTTCCAGCACACACACACTTTGTTTTTCTGCTCGCATTAATTTCCACCTCCAAAGTAATCCTGTTCAAGTGTTTTCAGTGTCAAACTTTCTGCCTGTTAGTGGGACATGATGGTTATTTTTGGTACGCGCTGACCTGGCTAACATGGTAACAGCCGGGTGGAAACAGAAAGGTTTGTCACCGGTCTAAAAATACGTGGTTTGGGTGGAAAAGTGCATCTGGGCAGATTTTCGTACTTTCCCCACCATCAGGGAGGTGAATCTGTCAATAGCTCTGACTAATGGATTAGTTAACTGATCCACAAAGTGCTGCATCAAAAAGCTCTTTGTTCTGAAGTGGCTTTGGATTAGCCGGTTATTCAGTTTAACTCCAGATTAGAGAGCGTGTGTCTGTACAGGCTTCGTACAAGTCTGGGAAAATGCTTCATTTTAACCGTTACATTGTCAAGGTTAGGAATGTGCTTGAAAACGAATGTACTCCTCGAAGGAATCTTAGCGGTGCAACACGATCCGGTGTTTCGTCATCGACGCGGCCACTCGCGTAAACCGAAAAGCTTTTAATATTTGAACTGAAACGATCCCGTCGTCGTGTCTCTTTGTTGTCTCCTGGCATTTAAAGTTACAATTTAGATGTGGCGATTAAGGCTCTGAGAGTCTGGACATTTTTGGTGTAGGTACCTTGAATGTGCTTGACTCATAAAAAGCTGTAACCCAGTAAATAATTGTAGGCCCTGACCTGAACCAGTCTGATGGGAGAATTATGTGCTGCATTTTCATGTTTCTCACTTCTATTAGAAATCCTCATTTCCCTTCCTTCCACCAGTTATGTCCCACTAACTGTCCCTCTGTGTGGATCTTACAGGCAGTACCTGATGAGGAACCCCTGCCCCACCCTGAATTTCCACCACCAGATGCCACCGCCCCACTCCGACACTGTAGAGTTTTACCAGAGGCTTTCCACAGAAACCCTCTTCTTCATCTTTTACTACCTGGAGGTATCGAATCGCACGTTTCCTTGTTACAGAAGTTGTCAGGGTTTAGTCTACATCAAAGAGACCAGCTCCCAATCATGTGCATCTGATCATTGATTAAAAAGACTCATTCAGACTGTGAAATGATCAAAAAGAAGCTGAATGGTCCTCTTTATTCAGGCCTCTGCTCTGGGAAAGGTATTCTGGGACAAGTAGGAAACTGCCGCAAATCAAAATAACTCATGTCATTTGCTGTTGATCATTACATTACATACACACCAGAACCAGGACTGTATTTTCTGCTTCACCAAGATGTGGTCCTGCTTTTATCTTTTCCTCTCTGCAGGGCACTAAGGCCCAGTATCTGGCAGCCAAAGCCCTGAAGAAGCAGTCATGGAGGTTCCACACAAAGTACATGATGTGGTTTCAGAGGCACGAAGAACCCAAGACCATCACTGATGAGTTTGAGCAGGTCAGCTCCAGGTCTTTGAACCTCTTGTGGAGAAAGATCATTGAAGGTCCACACCAGGGTCTTTGCATATTTTAGCCTTTTTTTTTTTTACAGCAAACCTCCCTCACACACAAAACCACACTGCTTTATGAAAATAAGTGATTTGTTTATTTCAGTTTTCCAACTTTAATCGTGCACATTAACTAATAAAGAATCACAGTGTAAGATTGACAACAGTGAATGCAGATTTGATATTCACTGTGGTGGAAAACACAAGTTCTCAAAGTCTGCCGGTTGATTTTCATAGCCTACAGTTCTAAATGGAAACCGGTAGAGTGCTGCAGGAACGAGGCAGCATGTTTGCTCTTCGCCTGGAAGTCGGTGGGTTTCCTGAACAGGTTTTTGGTTTCGATGCCTGAAATAAGGTCTGTGATTAACACAAAGCTTAAGAGATTTTTTTACAATTACATTTGGAAAATGTGAATAACACGTACATGATTTTTAATCTGCAGTACATATGTAAGTCATGCAGTGTCGTTAAATCTGGAACCAAAAGCACACTCTTTGCTTTTAGAATCTTGTTTCACGTTCCATATTTGATAGAAGGTTCAGGGCCCAGGTACATTTCACAACACAATACATTTGCAAAACAAGCGTGAAACGGTGCAGATTTTCTACATTTTGGCCTGTAGCTAATTTCCAGGTGCTGCCGCTGCTGTTATTGGAACAGCTGGACCTTTAACTCGTCTTTGTGGGCCAGCTAACAGTCTGTTCTGTTGGTGGTGGATCAACTGAAGCCCTGCGGCCAGAATGTTTCCCTGCCATTTACGCGGAGCTTTGAACAATGCTTTGAGTGGCTCCATGTATTTGTGCACACAGTAAAAACCGTTTCCTAGTCCAGGTTTAATCATCAGGCAACCAGGTAGCTTTTATTTTGTCTTTTAATAATGTTGTTTGTGTTTGATCTTTCTTTTTCAGGGAACATACATTTACTTTGACTATGAGAAATGGGGCCAGAGGAAGAAGGAAGGCTTCACGTTTGAGTACCGGTACCTAGAAGACAGAGACCTCCAGTGACCTGCAGCAAGACGGACGGACGGACGGCTGGACGGCTGAGGAAGTGAGAGAGGGACCAACGGATGGAGAACAAACAAATGAAGAAGGGTGGTCCACCTGCTCACATTCCTGGATCTGATCTCAGCAGGTTGGGGAAAGGGGACGTTCAGGCTGACCCTCCAACCCCGCCTCGTCATCCTCACCCCGGCAGGGATTGCTCCTTCCACTCTGTCATCCCCCCTCCTCCTCTTCCTCCTCCTCCATCACCAGGCCTTTTATTTCCAACTTTTCCTGAACTGGAACTCTCTTTTAAACAACAAGACTCTGGTTTGTTTTTGGCAGATAAGACACAAAAATCACACCCAACATTCAGACTATCATGTGCTTTTCCCCTCTGTGTTTTGCTGTTACGTTTGCTTTAAAGACTGTAGCTTATATTGGCCCCTTCAGAACCAAAGATAATTGGTTAACCGTACAGAACACGCTCTGTCCCCTCTCCCAAACAGACTGAGGGAAACCTTTAAGAGGTAGCAAGTGTAGAAGCCCCAACCCACCGCCACACTAATCTGTTTTGCATCAGTGCTTCATCTCGCAAATTCGTGGTGTGATGCAGCAGCAGGGCAGGAACCGGGCGACAAATGTGACTTTGGTTTTGTAAATTCAGCGAGGTTGTGTTGCATTGTGTTGACAGCCGTTTCTGTTGTGCAGCCTGATGGAGGTGAGCTACAACGAAAACACTTTGCCAGTTTAACACAATGCAATTCAACAGCACCACAAGCTGCGGTCTCCAAGATGATCATACAGTTGACTCTGCACCTCTCTAAAACAGTTGAGAACAAAAACTGAACATTTCGACCTTCATGACGGGGGGGGGGGTTTATTGCAGGACTGTTGTGTGAGACTGCATACGTTTTAGCCAGGTGTTCCTAATAAAGTGGCAGCTGTGTACGAAAAGACACCTCTTTTGAATATCTGGACAAACGTCGTCATTTCTTTTTCCAGTGGTGGGACAGGCGATGGGAAATGTGGTGTTAATAGTAACTTTACTTTGCTTTTACATGTGGTGAGTTTTAAAAAAGGTCCCGTGCCGCTTGACCAGCTGTCCAGAGCCGCAGCAGTCATTAGTTTGTCTTTCTACAAATAAGTCACTTGGTGGTAAAAATAGCTCGCCACTGAAAACATGACATGATTTTGAAAATACCAGCGCTGCCCAAACGTTGCTGGGAAATTAAGCCGTACTCAAGCGATCAGTTTACACAGACAAATGCAAAAACGAAACTCGTTGTCGTTTAGCAGCGCCTCCGGAGCAGTGCCGAAATATAATGTTGGTTCAAAGCGGTTGGGAGCACAACGGAAACAAGAGCCCGTGGCGGCAGCTGCACCTCGAGTCCGTGGGTCGTCGAGTTCCTGTAGTGGAAAAGGCCAAAGCGTTTTATCAAGAGTTTCTGTGCGAGACGCCGGGTCAAACAAATATGTCGTGTTAATATGAGCTCATCAGCCGGGAAGCGGTAGCTGAATAGAGTTGTTGTCCTGCCCTGCTGCTGCTGCAACAAGGGCCTGTTGAGCGTCATCCCTGCAGCACTGATGAGCCTTACAAACGGACCCTCTGGGGTAAACGCATTAAACTGTCTCGCAGGGGTCCCGTTGCTGCATTTTGTGAATTCGGCAGCCGTCTAAAGATATCCCGCCCTGCCTACTCCCATCGAGCCTCGGTGGAGGAGTGTGACAACACAGCCGGCGAGGTGTTGGTAGTAACTGTCTTTTACCTGGTGGGCAGTGTTACATCACAGTTTGCTTTGGAAGCACGTTTAGAGGAAAGGGATCGCGCTCGGGGAAAATTAGAATATATGTGAATTTAAGTTCAAATTCGGCTACCGAGCTGTCACAGGCAGGCGCCTGTAGCTCAGCGGGTCAGTTCACCCAGATTACATTTAAAAAAAAAAAAATCTTTTATCTTTCTGATATCTAGTCATACATATAGTTTTGGTTTTATTTGCCCATTTTTCGAGGTATTTCTGAGATTTCAAACGTTGGCCACCTCTGTATTGAGGTGGCCTTCCAAACACTAGCTACCAGAACAACAGCCGGCTGTGTGGAGGGCAAACTGCATATCCGGATATCCGAACATCTGTTTAGTTCAGGGTGGACAAAGTCTGAACTGGCTGTCGAATTCAGCCCAATTCTTAAAGTAGTTAGGAGAGAAGACTGATACCACTCTCATGTCTCTGTATGGTAAAGATTACCTTAGCCCAAAACCTGGAAATGAGGGGAAGTCGCGTGTTTAAAACCAAATTGTAAAATCAGGAATACAGGAAGTTGTGTGGGACAGGGGTTGTTTTTTGTTTTTTTTTTGCCCAAACCAGGAAATGGTCACGTCGTCGTTTTTACAATTTAGCTTTTATATGGATTAAACAAAATGATATATAACTAGCCAGCTGTTACCCCCATTTCCACGCTTTATGCTAAGCTAAGATACCGGGCTACTGGCTGGAGCGTCACATTGAACATGAGAGTGGTGTCCATCTTCTCATTTCTCAAAATAAACTATGCAAACAAGGCATTGTTCATGAGCGACGCCCTCCTCCACCACACCGACGGGTGGCTACCGTCAGGCAGACACTTTACGGATTAAGCCCAGAATCTGTTGCCCCCAACTCCCTGCAGGAAAGCAAATAAAGGCATTTCCCAAAATGTTGGAGCTATTCCTTTAAGGTTTTGTTAATTATTTGGTGAATACGCCGCACACACGCCATAGCTGGCTACTGAAAATCTCCTCGTATCTCAAAGCCGGACAAATAAAAGCGGCGTTATCTGCGTGACCCAAGTGAGAAAATGTGGTTGTGGTGAGCCGATGGCAGCGATCAGTGTGAGCGTCGTGGGTGTTGGATGCTACCAGCAGCTGGACGGACAGTTTTGTTAGTCTCCCACCAGCCTTCCTGTCTCCCTCCTCCTCATCTTCTCTCTGTGCTGAAGAGCACAAACTGAGCAACACCAGCACTGCTGCCCACATCCCCTCTGTCCTCCAGCTCTCCGCTCCATGTTTACACACTGACGGCTTCGAGCGAGCCAACTGGGCCCACGGTCACCACACACGCTGCCCAGTTGTTCTTTTACCACAAGGCTTTTCTGTCTCCTGGTTCTCTCTCTCTCTCTCTCAGCTGGCCAGCTCCCCCTCCCATCCTCCCCTCCTCGCTTCATGCCAGGTAGATATTTCCTTTATTTCTCAGGAAGTATTTGATAGATCATTTTATGAGGAAATGTATCCGCCCAGCAGCTCCCGTCACCACAGCACAACAACAAAATAATTTCCCCGCCCGACAGATTCGTACCAAAATTCCCCTTGTCCTTACCTGCCAGTGGCCCTGTCCATTTCACCGAAGGCTTTTTTAAAATACAAATATTGTCCTCCAATGTTTGGAGCAGCGCCTGGACGAGAGACCACCTTTATATTTTGTATCTGTTGGATTCATTGTAGTAGGTTGTGTATTGTTTTTCCGAGATGGGGAAAGCATTTTCACCCGGAGGAGGACGAGGACCGCTGTTCTTTTTAAAAGAGCGGTGACTTTTCAACAGGAGTGGGGGGTGTTTTTTATAGCCAAACAGACAGACGGACGACACTTATTCACTTGACTGACAGTCCTGCTTTTATCCTTTGTTTACTTTGTTTTTTGTTTTTTTTGACAAGAGGAAGGGATGAGAGGTCAGTCCGAGAGCCGAAATGTGAATCTCTCTCTCTGCCGCTTGACAAACGTGTTGTATAGACTCTCACTCTTCAAACCTCTCCCCTTTTGTCTTGTTTGTTTGTCGTCGTTGTCGGCAGACGGCATGGAATAATGACACTTGCAAAGTGGCGCTGAAAAAGTAAATAATGACATAACCATGAATTAAAGGATTGTAAAATATTAATAAATGAATTACTTTTCAGAAAACTGCTGCTGTGGTGGTTTGTGATCTCGTCTTGGAGGCTTTTAAATTCAGATTAACAAGATAAGCGCAGTGAGTTCCTACTTTACCAGGAAGTATCAGATATTTACTGTATGACATGATACTGGTGAGGTGTTGTTCCTTTATTTCGACTGATTAAATGTTAAATTCTTAAAATGAAAAATAAAACGCTCCTTTTGTGCTGTATGAGAGAGAAGTGGCCTAATTACAGTAGGGAGGTTATAGATAAGAGACCCAATGTGAATGCTTATTAGGTAACGTGTGAAATCCTGGGAGTTTTAGTGCCGAACGTTTCACACAGATTTTGTTGAAGTATAATACCAGGATAAATCTTTCCTGAGGGCTTAATATTGATGATAGCAGTGGTCAACACTAATGACTCATTACTAATAATACCTATAAAACTCAAATACATAATGGTCGTCTTTTGTGCTACGCAGGAATTAACAATGCACTTAACGTTGGGTCATTTCTATGGCAACCGAGCAAACTCTGACATCCAGTTTCTTTGTGTCAAAGGAAACGCAATTTTAAGTGTTCAAATACATTTTCTTAAAGGCATCACAGTTTCTTGATTGAACATTTTCTGGAAGTGTGGAAAATGGATCTTAAGAAAACGGACAACATTTTCTGGATCTTTAGCAGGAGGTCGGCTGCGTACTGCTTTGTCTGGCTCTCGGGGAAAAACCATTAGCAGGAGCCGCGTTTGGCTCAGATCCTTTTATCCACGTAGCCTCCGTCTTTGTTGCTCGTCGGCTCGTTGCCTGTCAGCAGACGGAAGTCAGGAGGCACATTTACAGCTTACATTTAACTTCAATATTGCACTTGGAGGAGTTTGCAGTGCCAAAGGCAGTTTTCAACTGTTGGTGGACAATAAAGTTGTGTTTGATGGATTGTAAGTACGGGTTATTTCACAGATGAAGCTTCTACGTGAAAACATATATTCATTTAGTAACACTGTACAGAGTAGTTATAATCTGCTCCACCTGCTACAACGTTAAAATGCTTCGTACACATTCTGTTATCGGCCGTGTAAAAGACGTACCGACTGCTTTTACGTCATCATTCAAGCACATGTTTCTGATACATTCAGCCACAATTTGCTTGCAGCAGAGGTGGAGGGAGTCTCCCCCCCCCCCACGTTCTGTACATTGTGTTGAATGTTGTCCTGTCAGCTATAAAGTCAGAGACACGTCAGCGCTGATGCGTTTAGGAAAGCAGTTACAGCAGCTCGGCCTATTTATAGATTTTATTTAGCTTTATTTAAGGCGACGGGACGTCGTCACGTCCATTTAAGATTATTTGCTGCTCTGGAGGAAATGCTTCCTACAAAGCCAACAACGTGAACTCAAACTTTCAAGGAGGAAGCGTTTTGGGTTTCCACTGGGCAGTATGAAGGGTTGTACATGTGTGTTTGCTCATGTGTATGAGTGACGCACTCTCTGCTGGCCAGAGAACACTTTGACTCATCCCCTGTCTGTTGACTGTGCAGAGGTCTGGCAGGTCCACCACTGAGAGCAGCGCCGAACACCCCCCCCCCGGAGGAAGTGATGTAAAGGCTGAACATAATGAGACAAAGTGAGACAAAGACCTAATTTTCTTCCTCCTTCTCGTCACGCCTGATGAAACACAATGTAGAACGGACTGTAAGGGAATAAGAATATTTGCTTATTCGGGGGAAACGGAGGGGATCACCGTCGTCTGAAATACGAATGCTGAAAATATCCAAAGAAATCCTCCTAACATTATTGCTCTCAGGCTCCTGGGCGTGCATGCCGTTCAAGCGGACGCCATCTTTGTTTTGACCTACATTGTACCATCTTGACGCTCATGCATTCATACATGTTTCCGTAGCGATGAGCGTTGGAGGTGGTGGTAGCTGGAGCAGACGTTGGAAAATGCCCAGCGAAGGTTTTCTGAACTGCCAGAGGCTCCCGCACAGCTGCTTACTGCGAAACCTCGGTGAGGTTTTACAAGGATTCTTAACGCAGCTCCAGCTTCGTGAGACGTATAATCGGGTAGAGACGGAGGTGGGATGGAAGCATAAGGTGTGACACAGGTGGAGAGTCTGCACCTCATGGCAGCTCGCACTGAGCCATCCCAGTCTCTGGCCTCTGATTTGAGGGTGACATGAAAACAGCCTGCAAGGGGGAAACTGAACTATGACTCAATCACAGAACATCACAGCAGAGGAGAGCAACAAGCTGTCCCACAACCCGACAGGCTCGTGACGCTCGGACTCGACGCTGACCCAGCTGACATCACTTGAGGACACTTGTGAGGTTTTGTGCAGCCGCCTCTGGAGCCACGAAAGACTTTATACGACTTGGTTTGCGCCGTCCAGAGTTAACATATGAGCACACTGCATCGACGTCTTGCAGGATAACTGACTCACTGCCTGCAGGACTCCTTCACAGCTGAAACGTATTCTTGAGGGACCTTTTCTTGAAAGCGCTGTTTGTTCAGTCTCTCGACAAACAGAAATGTGAGTCGCGTGCTGTAACTATTTCATGGCGATCGACAGTCGGAGGCAGTGACGTCCTGCAGTCTTGTTGCATCATACGGTTGCTAAGCATCTAGCAGAGACGCTGCACAAAATAAATGTTGTTTTTTTACATTTCTGTTTGTCATTCATTGATGAGCTTCAGAGGCGTGTTCCTGAACAGAGCCAAGCTAGCTGTTTCCCCTTACGTCCAGTCTTTATGCTAGGCTAACCACCTCTATCGGTCCTCTTATTCCAAGCGAATAAGCACATTTCCCATAATGTCAAACTAGTCTTACAAATGTTACAGTCTGGATTTGCCATAAAATGCAATAAGATGATGTTATAAAAGGAGAACCTTTGCAATTAAAATGCCTTTAATAAATATATTCCATGTCCAATAAATATAATTCCATGTCACGTTTTTCACACACATCACATTCTTGTATATTATCTCGCAGGCGACAGCGCTCTTTGTCCCACGCGTGCCAACAGCGGCCATATTGAGTGCAGAAACGCTCCGGGGAGTTGGATTGATTTCCTGTCCAGATGAGAGAGTGGGGGGAGGCGGTGGGGGTTGCTGGCTGCATGAGACCTGAGAGTTTGACCTTCCTTGTCTAATCAGAGCAGTGGAGCGCCTCCTCGTCCTCTTCTGAATCCCCAATGGGATCATTAAAGGTTCATTTCTTCAAGGAGCACCTCACATCACGCTGCCCCCTCTGAATCATAGCTGCTCGGCCATATCTTCCTCCTCCACATGCTCTAATTTTGCTCTTGAAAAAAAACAAACAAAAAAAAAAAACCAAGCTCTCTCTCTCTGTGGAGTCTCTTTTCCAGCTTTATGTTGTTACATTTTCATCCAGAGCTCACAGAAACACCTTTTTCTACCTCAGCGATCTCTCCTGATGATGAACTACAGACGGACCCTCACCAGACAGCTAGACAGACGCCATACTGGACAATTCTGCAAAGCCCTGCTCGCACCATTATCTCCACTGGCGTTTTTAAATGATTTCTGTCTACAGTATATACGCGCAGTAGCTACGGTATTCTTAAGGCTAAGGAAAGATTGTGGTTATGCTACCGAGTTCCAACATTAAGTGCTGGATTGTGACGGGATGTGAGCTCCAGGCTCTTGCATGAAAGTCAACAATAAGTGAATGAACCTGACGTAAACCGTGCACGGGAGAATACTGCTAGGAAACTGCAGTTTAGTGGAAATACGTCTTGGATTTGATTGCGTCACCTTTGACATTTTTTGTAGCTGTGTGTGTGATTTAATGTCTAAGTTTTTATAATGTCAGATACTTTGTTTTAAATGCCGCATGTCAGCGTATATAACACTTATCAAGAGCAGTCGACTCCAACGTGAGAGGTCCCCTAAAACTGCTGCATGAATGATGCAGCTGTGTGACACATGAGGTGCGACGCATCCTCCAAAATGCTGCCAGTCCACGTAAACGTATTTCCTTCCTAACAATTTTAATAAACGTCTCTAATGACTTCTTATCAGTTTCTGAGCAATTACAACAATAGAGCAGGTTTAAGAGACGTTTTGTGTTTCCTGCAGTCTCAGCACCTTCTTCTTTCCATTTAAGGTGAACTAGTGAGTTCATGGATCAACTTTAAGTGCTCATTCCTCTCCGACAGCCGTGTTGTTTCATTCCCTCTGGAAGCAAACCGACACAAACGCTCAATGTTTGTGGGATCAGCTGAGCTTAAAAAAAAGTGTTTAAGTCGAAGGTTTCCCAGTCAGATTCCTTTTAAAGAATGTCACCAGCGAACGCCTTGTCATTCATTATTAACGAGCGGCGTAAATTATTAAAGCTCACAATTTAAACCAAATCTGGCGAGGCGGTTTTTAAAATGACTGAAATCAAAATCTCCTCATGTGCACACGCAGAAACCCCCTCACAGGTTAAATCCGGTGTGCTGCACAGAATTGATCTCCAGCCGTGCGTCGATTGCAAGTTTATTGAACGTATTGATCTATTGATTCTCGAAGCGTTTGTTAGGAAAATTCACTGCAGGCGAGCAAAACCCACATCCCTGTAAATCCTGTTATGAAACACCTGCAGGGTGAGATTAATGAACGTGCTCTGCTATACTCCTCATCTGCCCTGTGTTCTTGCTGTGAGCTGTGAATAAAATGATAATATAAAGGATTTACCAGAGTTGCCTTTGGTGAGGAAACAGCTGGTAAACGGTCGGTGCAGTAGATGAGTGCCAACTCCTCTGGCTATTTCTGCAGAGACCAACATGTAGCATCTCCATCTGCGGCTCCTCCACAGTGTTGCTGCTGAACTCAGGTCAGCGCCGCTCCCTCCGCTGAAACCTACAGACTCGGAGTAAAATAAAACATTCATCGGCATCAGAAAATGGACGATAACTCAAAGGCGGCTGGCAGAGGTCTTAGCTGGAGAGGTTCAATACAAAACGGTCACATCTGAGGAGCACAGCTTTATCTAGTAAGCGATGCAGCGGAGGTTTAACCTGCCGGGTCACCCACTTCCCGGGCTGACATGGACCTTTTTATATGCTCACATAATCCAGTTTGGTCATCACGAGATTGCATGGTATAGAATATTCATCTTGCGATTTTCATGCCAAAAATCACAAGCGTTCGGGGAGACAAACATCTAAAACGCAGACACCACGGGACCCAAAAACTGCCCACCGTGATGATATTTTTTTGGCAGGTTAAACGGGCACTCGGGGCAAAGCGGCGACCACTGAGGACACCCAGGTCAGGCCCTCTGTCCTCTTTTGGAGCTATAATTACTGACTACATCAACTTATATTTTCAAATGTAGACCGTTGCTCTTTTTGTGGTTGAAAGAAATTGGGTCTAAGTTAATAACATAAACCCAACAGAGCACAATAGACTTTCTTTAACGGGGTTTATTTCTTGGCACGCCTACATGGATTATTGTAACATGTACATAAAAAGAAAAAAGCATTGTTTTTAAGGATTTTGTCTAAAAATGATCAAATAATAAAGTGAAAGTGTAAGTCTACTGCATGTACCACAGACACTCTGGGTCATGTGGTACATGCGTCATGCCTTTAAATAAAGAATTAAATTGCATGAGCCTTAATAAGTCAAATGCTGAAAGTGAATCCAATCTCATGTTAGCCAGAGAGGAACAACATGGCAGAGGGTCAGTACCGACTGATGCATCAGTCAAAAGGCAACGCAAAAGAAGCAAAATCAAGGTATTGCAATATATACGATGATAGGGTATTGTTAAATTCTCAGAAAAGCTAATGAATGTCATTCATATTAGGGGTTGTTAGAGTGTATCAAAACCAACATTCAAATATTAAAGGGCAAACCACAAAACATTAAACACCAGTCAGACAGAAGTAATTCTTCTCGATTTAATACAAATCAGAGCACATGTAAAGGACAAGGCTCTGTGAGGGACATCCCATTCACTCTAAAGCATTTTTCCACCGACGTGCCTGCGCGCATGTTGCAACACCGACTGGACTGCTGCCGCAAAGCATCGTTACTTCGGCATTTTACATCGGCTCTAAAAACGCTCCATGTAGATTGAACCAAAATTGAAGCTAGCTAAACGCTGCCTCCGCAGGGTTACGATGGCGCTGCCTGTGTTTTGCGTTTGCGTCAGGGCTGCCTGAGGAACGTGCGCGTGAGGCAGAGCGCCGCGCAGATTTGCACGTTGCATTTTCCTCCCTCGCTGCTTCGAGTCGGCAGTGAGTGATGGAGGCAAAGGGCCCGAGCTGCAGAGGCCCGGGCCAAGAACTGGGAGAAAGCCTCTGCTGATGTCCTGGCCAGAGAGGAAAAATAAATAAATAAGTAAATCACAATTAACACGTTAGATGTGCAGGCTGCGGTTGTCAAGGTAACTGATGACACTGCATTATCACTTGGCGCTCCTGCATCCTCCATCCTGCCTCTTCCCTCCCATTCATCAAGCAGCCATTGAACAGCTCCGAGCAGGGAGGAAGGCGAGGGCGACCCTCCCCTCCCCCAACTCATATTTAACTCCTATTTATTCACAGAAGAGAGTTCGCGCACCTTCATTAGCCTGGCGTTCATCTTGTAAAAGCCAATTACCATAATAGATGATTATACGTTGCAGTGGCGGGCCGGGGAAATCAAAACGACTGCACAAACCATACTTTTATGGCTGTATAGTTTGTTCTGTTTTAAAGGGTCCGTTCACACAAATTATGAAACACATTCGCACTTACCCCTAACATCTAGCCATGCAAGTTGCTGTGGGCTGCAGACGCGGACCGAGCTTCGTTTGTGGCTCTCAGAGCATTAAATATTTAGACATTTGACCAGTGACCGTGTCCGCTTCGAGCCACATAACCCACTTTTCATGTGGACTATTTCTTTAGCGGAAAGTGGTTCCAGTGACCTTATCCAGCGTAACCAGGGGCATCATTTCTGGACAGACGTGTTGCTGCTAAATGTCATTGTTGTAAGCATCACACATGCAGAAGACAATCCCAACACCTGGACAAATTCAACCTGAAATCTCTGCATGACCCTGGCAGGAGCCCTTGAAATTGGTTGGGGAATAAAAGTTATTATACCTTTTTTATATAGTAAGAGAGGCTGTTACGTTGTGAGGGTTAGGAGTCGAAGGCGGCTGTAAACTACTGGACTATCGGGATGCTAACAAATTGTCGTTGTACACCATTAGCTGGTAGCTAGGTTAGTGGGTTAACCAACTTCCCCTAATGTTAACGTTGCCTTTAGGAGCTTGAGGTAAGTTAACAGGCTAAACTAAAGAGGACATCTGCCGGTAGGATGACAACAAATCTCACAAAAGTAAAAAACGGTAAAAACAAAACCAGTCAAAGCGAACAACACTGGGTTCGGCGACTTGTGCTCGCTGGCCAAACGGCCGGCAGCAGGCTGCAATGACAGCACATGTCCAGTAAAAATACATATGTTCAGTCAAATATAGCTACAAGTCAACATATGACGTGCTGTCACTCCACAAAGCAATATAGCTGACGAGGATGGCTAATCAGTTTCAGCTAGCAGCACTACATCAACCGCCAGCGCATTGATATTCATATTTACATCATATTTACATCAGTGCATTGATATTCATATTTACATAATATTTACATCAGCGCATTGATATTCATATTTACATCATATTTACATTAGCGCATTGATATTCATATTTACATAATATTTACATCAGTTCATTGATATTCTTATTTACATAATATTTACATCAGTGCATTGATATTCTTATTTACATCATATTTACATCATATTTACATCAGTGTATTGATATTCATATTTACATCATATTTACATCAGCGCATTTATATTCTTATTTACATCATATTTACATCATATTTACATCAGCGCATTGATATTCATATTTACATTAACTGCACGCAGTCACAGGTGCGCGTGTGTCGGGCTTCGAGCGCGACTCGTCGGCCAATCAGAACCGTCGAGCGGAACTGCCCGCGCCAGGATTGGCTGGCCACGCCCAGCGTGCTCGAGCGACGCGACCGTGGGCAACGTGGCGTCTTGTCCAATCAGTGACTTGGCCGCGGAGCACAGCGGCTGCTGGCGCCGCGCGGAGGCAGAGCGCGCTGACAGGAAGTGGAGTAGCGTGTTGCCGCAGTTACGTGTTGTTGTCGGAGCGGAACAGACCTGGGATTTACGATGAAGCACGTCGGTGACACTTTCCCGTCGACCGTCCAGGAATCACAGTAGGAGCCGGGCGGAGGCGGCGGAGGCGGCGGCAGGTAACAAGAAACACGCAGTAATAATAAGAATAATAAGAATAATAAGGATAATAAACGTGCCTTGCTCTTCTTTGTCCACTGACGCGGCGTGTCGTGTTTTTAGCGCAGCTCAACTTCACAGCCGGTGAGTAGAAGCAGCAGGACGTGTCGTGCTGCCACATCCTTCAGTCGACCCCCAGCTGTCGGTGGAGTAACGCCGTCAACTGACAGCCGTCAGTGCTGCGATGTCTGCGCTCTATTGTTGAGCCTCCATTGGTTTTTATTGGGGGGGGGGGCAGTTATCTCCACCGTATTTTAGTTAAATTCACACGAGGCTCTGTTTTCCTTCTCCGTTTCTTCAAAAAGGGTGAGGGGGGGGGGGGGTGGTGCATCCATAGCATCCATAGCATCCTCTCTGTGTGTAACAGAGAAGCAGGTGCTGCGCTGCCTTCATTTTGTGCTGCTGCTGCTGCTGCAGTGTGTCAGACGGAATAGCTGCCGTGCATACAAACAGAGTGACGCCTCGGCACAATGCAACACCAGCCTCCCGTCCCGCGTCTCCCTGCGATGCCCTGAATGCAGCCGCAGCATCAGCACCACGTCCGCGGACTCACCCAGCGGCTGAGAAGACAAAGGAGGAATAATTGTGTGTGTGTGTGTGTGCTTCATCAGAAAAAGACAGATCACACACACACACACACACACACACACACACACACACGCCTCCAATGTGCATCATGCTAATGCAGAAAACACTGCAAACTAACTGCACTGCTGCCTCATGGGCTCACAGGTGCTGCTGGCGAGCCCTTACCTAACTTACTGTGTGTGTGTGGGCATGCAGCTGTGTAGGTGCGTGTCTGTGGATGATGTCACCCTGCATGTGGTTGCAGGGCCATGTGTGGTTGAGGATGTGTTTTTTTTTTTTTTTTAAACCCGGGATTTTTTAGAGCCGCACACCTACACCTGCCTCGCCGGGTCGCTGAAGTGAGGGTGCATCAGAGAAGTGCTTCCCGTCCTCCATAATTGGCACACTTAGAAGCGGCCGCATTAGAATTCTGGTGCGATGCTGCACTTGCAGCAAAGTGACTAATTTAAATTTAAAATCCAGCCTGAAACACACACACATTCTGGCCAACACACCCTGCATCTCTACGATCTGTGCTATTTGATTGCCGTATTGTAAAGAATCACGGATGATGTCAAATATTCACGTCACAGCCTGATATTTCCAGCCGCCTCACTGTCAGTGGCAATGTTTTAGTGCTCAAACTGCAGCAAATGATTTTGTCCAAAGGTGTTCAATTGATCATCGTATAGAACAGAGAGCGGCAGACGTGTGTCTCATTTGAGACACGGACTTTCAGTCTTGGCAAAACGTGGATATCGTGGCACCTTCACGCGATCACACCGACGTACAGTTTGTGTAGCAGCTGCTTTGAGTTATCGGCTGCAACTAAAGCCTGTTCTCACCACGAATTAAACTTTCATTTTTTGCAATTCGTCGAATTCAAATGCTCAGTTTATAAAATGTCTGAAATAAAGAGGAATTCACAATTTCCCCGGAGCGCACGGTGTCTGTCTGACCACCTGTCCAAAACTCAAGATGTTACATTTGTAATGAGGTAAAACCGTAGTAGAGATGCAACTAATGATTATTGATTAATTGTTTAGTCTAAGAGATTATATCAAATTATGAAAAATGGACGTAAATGTTTTCCAGAGCTCAAGACGATGTCTTGAAGTGGCTTATTTTGTCCGGCAGTCAAAAACCCAAATGTCTTCGGAGAAAAAGCATCAAATTCTTACATTTGAGAGGCTGGAACTAATTAATTCTTTGCACTTTGTCTCGATAAACGACTTAAATCGATTGTCAGGTTTGTTGTAGATTGACTTTCTGCCAATCAATTAGATTAATCCAATTAAACCCAGACTAGAAATGTTCCATCTCTGTCAGTTCCTCCAAAACCAAATCGGAGCAGCTGTTTTTCACGACAACGCTGAACGTTAGCACTTTGTTTTGGGCTGCACATAAGGACCCGGAGGAAAAATCATCAACGTCGGAGGAGATTCTTGCGTTACGGCACGTCAGAGGGGCAAAGTTCAGACTTCTGCAGAGTTGACGACATGAAAGTACTCGGCTTAAAATGCACAACTACGGCAAGCGCACGGGTGACAGTCGCCCCTGTGCGTTAATGGGCAGCGTGCACTTGTTTCTCGCATACTTACGTCGCATTCTATGTCTTCTTATGGCGCAAAGAAACATTTCCCAAAGCGTCCTCGTTGGTTGGTTCGCACTTCCACTTTTCAGAACTTGTTGTTGTTGTTTTGTTCGGGACACGTCCCCAGTGTACGGACATGAGGGTGCAGAAGACGGAGCGCGAGCACCCTGCACATCCGGAGACGCCTCCATGTCGCAGCCGCGGGACGTGTTGTGTTTAAATAAGGCTCACAGCTGCAGCTGTAGATGCCTACACCCCTACAGCCGACCACGCTGCTCATGCTGTTTGCATGCCTGCGTGCGCCTACCTGTTTTTTTTTGTTGTTCAGTGAAATCAAAGTTCCCGCCCACTTTCTGGGGGCTGGTGAACGGCATTCTGGGATACACAGGGAGTCGCTGACAGAAGTGGAAGCAGACCGGGTACACCGAGTTGATGACGGAAGCATTGCAACTCACAGACGGATGATGTAACGCTGTCGAGAGTTTCAGAGCGGGGACGTGCCTTTTTAGAATTTCTGCAAAGTATCCGGCACTCCGGCGTTTAAGGTGGCGCTTGCCTCCGTTGCGGAGTTAAGCGTCGTAAGCGGCAGTGTGGTGGATGATTTACTGTCCCTTGTAGCATGATGGGTGACTTTGGCTCGCACCATGTGGTGGAGGAGGTGGATCGTCGGCAGCTTCACCATCCATCACGGCTGTTTTGTGAGTCAGCGGTGATTAATAGGATAGGTTGTGGTCAGGCTCCCCCAGAGAACGAGCTGGAAATGGGCTGCGTACGTAGACAAACGGCCTTGACTGCACCACCCCCCCCCCCCCCGCCGATGTTGGGGGATTTTCACCAGAGAGTCTCAGGTGTTGACGTCAACGCCGGGGACGTGGGTACAAGTGACTGTGCTCTCGGCACGAAACAACCTTCAGGAACAAACACTATTGTGCTTGTGCTTTACGGTGACTCGTCTTCCTGGAACTCCTCCGCTGTGTTTTTTGATGTGTGTGAGAGAGAGAGAAGTGTGATGTGTCTGCTTACAGGTGTGGAAGCACCTTTCGTCTGTTGGACCGGTGGTTCCCACCCCGTTTGGCCTCAAGGTGCCCCCACAGCCGTGTTCTCCGCTGCCACCTGTCGTGGTCCGAGAGCGTAGCACCATTGATTATGACAGTGGATATTTCATATGTTTGGATTGTCGTTTAGGTTGTGATGCTCAGAAATTGTCCTAAAATGTAAAGCCGAGATCAGTCTTTCCCCAGGAATCGCTGTTTTCAGATGACGCTCTCTAAAAACTGCAGCTCAGGCCCAAAACCTTTTGCTCACCTGCTTTTAGTGCCATTAGTTGTTCTGCCAAAAGTAAGTGGCTGTTTTTTTTGTTTTTTTTTTAAATGTTAAATGGAATGACCCATTTGCCGTCTAGCAGACGCTTTAATTAAAAGTTTCAGTTTGACTGGCGACATGCGGCCGACCTTGTTGGGCTCGTTTCTGGCTGCTCCTGCGTCAGCAGGGACTGTAGTCGTACTGCAGGTCAGGACTGGAACCGTTTTTTTTCCATCGCTCGCCTTATGCAAAGACAAAGTAGAACAAAGCCTATTGTTGACGCTTTGGTGATTTTCACAGGCTGGAATGTTAAGGGCCTGTCTAGTTGTGTTTCTGGATGACCTCCCTGCTGAGGGTTCTAGACGCAAATCTCTCAGGAACATGTGGACCGATATTGTTTGAATCTGGCACGTTGCTCTTGTGCCGACGGCTCCCGTAGCGTTGTGTGAATGAGATCTCCAACATAATAAATCACGATAAGCTGGTAGTGGTCAGATTACTGTCAATCTCCTATTGACCAACGCTTACTCATGTCAATCAAAGCAATTTTAAATAAAACGTCTGAGTCTTGTCTGCGTGAGAACGGCGGCGACAACTCGGGATGTCAAACATGGAGCGTCTCCCGATACGGACTCCCATCCAATGTTTACATTTTCTTACACTTTTGATTATGTATCTGACCCACCTTATCTGTCACGAGCTACTTGATCCGAAATATTACGTTTAGAAGAACAGGTCAGACGTGAGCAGACAGGATTCTGATGCCCTGATGTATTAAATAACGCAGGTTGGTACATGTATGTAGATGTTAGGCCATATTACCCGTTTCTGTTTGACAGCACATGTGTGCGTCTCACATTTCTCCTACACTGTTAGAAAGTCAGCATGATGTTTACCGATTATACCTCTAGATTTAATAACTTTCCACTGTAAAAAATGGTATAGCGTTTGCTCACATATCATACAGGCTGCAGTAATTGCTTGTTTTATAGATCATACTGCAACAACCCCTAAATTCTATTCATGTAATGACTTTATCTGGTATCTTATCACAACTTTTTTTTCCTTTTTGTTTTGTTTTCCTGGGAAGACACTTGGCAGCAGCGATTGCTGTTATAAAGATTGTTTTGTTGACTTTGTGTTGTCGGCTCTGCTTGCCAGCGTCTCCGCAAAGCAGAGCGGCCACCAAGCGACACTGTTCAAACCGAAATGTTTCACCAGGCGGCTTCATGTGACCCCCCCCCCCCCCCATATTAACCACCTCCAACAGACAGGACAGCGTGGCAGCAGCCCACTGCTGCACAAACGTGACAGCAAAACAGTATGTTTCATTCACACCACTGTTTCCATGGAGAGGGAATAATTATCGCCTGGATCAGACCGACTAATTGTACAGCTGATAATCTTTTTTTTTTTTTTTTTGAAAGAAATATTCAAAGTGGTTTCACAGGCCGGCGGCGTCGGGACTAACGGAGCAAAGAAATCTGTGAGGTGTCTCACAATTGTCCTCATTCACAGTGGCTGTCACTATGTGCTTCGCTGTTCCGATGAGAGCATATGGTGCAATAAACTGAGCGCATGATGCAATCAAATGCAGCATTTACATACAACTCCGCGGTCACGCTCTGTCAGTGTTGATTGAACACTTATTCGTCATAGTTGCTTTATAGAAGATGTCATTTTACAGATTTTGGTATTTGCCTTTTTGCACTTTGTTTGGTTGATGTACTGACTTTAATGTTTTTTGCAGTGTTGCTTTGTCGCAGCACAGCCAAGGGTTGGTGCCAGGATCCACAAAACCGCAGTAGCTCAGGTTTGAGGCCAGGCTCAAAGGTCAGGCGTGAGAAGATCAGTCTCTGCCCTCCCAGACTCCCGAGGGTTGTATTCAAAATACATACATACAATATAGTAGCAATATGGACTGATTTGCCCAAAATGTAGTCGGCAGTATGCCGAAAACACCCGGATGTCGTACTGATTCCATATGCACGTGGTCTAACTCGCCTACTGTGTCCCACGATGCAAAGTGCTGGCGGTGGTCTGCCATTACGTAGGCTTCCTTGTTGCGTAGGGCAGGAAGGTGGAAGTGGCGTGAACTGGTGAGCGCAGTGATCTGCGGAACGTCCCTTTAACATTGACAAACGCACCAGAATCGGTGTACTTGCCATGCGGAGTAACACTCAGCCCGTGTGATGTTGCTTCAGCTCAGGAGGAGCTTTGCTACAACATTTAGCAGACAGAACGGGCTTAACAAAAGAGTTGCATTATGGGAATCGCTGCAGTGCCCCAGGCTGTTGGTGGGGCTCCGTAACAGTGTGTGCAGCCTGGTGTCTGTGAGGTGCAGTATGCGATGAGGATAAAGTGATATCTTTTAATATTGAAAATAATGGTACAATTTTTAGTCAGACTTGCAATTTTTTTCCCACCCAAAAAAAACAAAACCCTCATTTTGCCGGATAATATAGCGAAAGCAATGGAGCTGGAGTTTGTGGGTAATGGAGCGAAACGCTTTGTGCAGCTACGCTGAGAGGAGAGGCTGTAAACTGGGCTGCTTTGGGCAAAAGTCACCCAGCAGTTACTCTGCCATCGATCTCTGTTTCTGCACCTCGCACCACCCCGAAATACTGCAAGTCTGTTGTTAGGTAATGGCTTTTAAATGGTGTCTGTTTTCAGGAATTGGGGCAGGATGTTATGCAGGGAGAGACCACGTTGAAGTAGGCCAGCCGGACCAGAGCGAGTGTATATAATAAGGCTTTAGCAGCTTGAAGTTTAGCGCTAGTTTGTGCAGTGGTGTTTTGTTTTTTTTTAAATCCGCCTTTTCTGTCTGATGGAGAGTCGATCATGTCATACAGGGGTTTTTGGATACGCACAATGTGGAAGCCTTTAGAAACTCGTAGCCATCAGGGCATTTAGTCGGATGTTCCCAAACTCCAAGACTCTCCAAGTCGATTTTTGCTGTTACCTGCATCCAAAGCAGCTTTTAAATGATTATATATGAGTTGATGTGGGGGGACGGTAACGCTGCAGAGGGTGTGAAGTTTTAGGAGCAAAACAGTTGTTCCATCATAGTGTTGAGGCGGATGAAGTCCTCAGACTCCACTATGGGAATCACTGACTGAAGTCACAGGTTTGTCCTTGAGATGCAGGAACTGCTGTCTCAGGTGAACATGTTGGACGTGCTTCGGCATCCGTAGGTGCCAACGAAATCGCTTCATTGAATGTGGTTTTTGTTATGTCATTAATATGCTGTAGTCATTAGAAATTGTATTGTATTATTAAATTGATACAGAACAGCGTTACGTTGTATTTCCTGTTGCTGTTCCATGCTCTGTAATGCATCTATTGAGGGGTGGAGTGCAAGAGGTTAAAGTGTGATGGACTACAAAATGGAAAACCCCCCCACCCCAAACTCACTAAGTGACTCCCCTTGGTGTGCTTTGTTTGTGTTTTTAAGATGTAATTTGTTCATCCACGCGGCGCCGGTTCAGCCGACCAAACGCCAGGCTGCTCGACTCCGGCTGCAATAAATCGTTGTGACCCCGTGTAGTGTGATTCTCCCGAGAGTTAATGGACGCACGGGCCTTCTTTAATACTCCACGCTATCCTCTTGCAAACTAGGCTGCATTAATGGATTTTTACTTTTAAACCAAATTTTAATCCACCGCCGCGGCCCTGTGTCGGCACCAAGGGCAGCGCGTTGACCTTTATGGACAGAGATCACCGCTGCGACTGCTCCGCCAGCGTCGCCCCAGTCCACACTAGAATACAGAGCCATACTGTTGCCGCTGCGACGTGCCCTTATGCACTGGCACATTTCCCAGCATGCTTCAGAGAGGGAGAGGAGGGGGCGGCCAGAGACGAGAGGAAGGGTTGAGAATGGGGTTGAGGAGAGGGATGGCTCAGGGGAGGAAGACGGGGAGACGAACGAGGCAAATGCTGAAGTGAAGATGGTGAATGAGGAAGAGGAGGTAGAGGAGGATAAAACAAAAACCGTGAGATGACAGCCGACCGACAGCGTCCACATGGACGGCAGCCAGCAGGACTGACTGACTTTGTGTTACGCTACAAGACAAACACAGACAAAACAAAGGCCTGGGTAGGAACCACGGGAACAAACATCTAGCTATTTTTCTCCCCTTGTTGTTGTTGTTGTTGTTGTTTTTTTTAAATTTTGCTTTCTCTCTTTTCAATGCTGCAGTCCTATTCTGAGAGACGCTGCAGCCCACGCACTGCCAGAGAGGGAGGGTGTGACTGGGTGGAGGCATGAAGTGAGGAGGCTGTGTGTTATATACACTAAGCATGCAGGCAGTGTATATATGTATACAGTGTATATGTATACAGTGTATATATGTATACACTGGATATGTAGTATCAAGTCAAACTTTTTCCAATATCGATTTATGCACTGGACTCGTGCTCTTTTTAGGGCTGCAGCTAACAATTATTTTCTTTAACAATTAAGCTGTCAGGTTCTCCTCCTATTAATGGATGAATTGTTTGTTCTATAAAATAAATAAAGAAACTCAACAATTTAAAATGGAAAAGTAGCAAACGCTTGCGTCTGAGGCGCTAAAATGACAATCAGATATTGAAATTGTCACCGACTTTATTTTGTCTTAATTGACAAATGACTTCAGTCCTCTACTCTTCACACATGTGAAACAACTTGAACAACCTTTTTTGTTGTTTTCAATTAGCTTTGACGACAGCAGAACTTTGTGAAATGACATGGAATGATCATTTTACCTATATAGTACTATATACTGTACCACAACTTATAAAAATATCACCTATGCTACGAGAGATATACAGGCAAATGTTTCTAGAAGATTTGAATATTGCAGCATTTACCCTGAATTTTAACTCATCGATTAACTCCATCGCTGCATAAAAATGTGTGTGTTCTATTACCAGGCAAGTCTCCACAGCTTCAGTCACTGGACCCTCTTGTCTGTTCCGTGTGCTTTCTGAACTGTAGGTCGTCCGCTTCGCCGTAAATGAGTCGACCCGACTGGCACCACGTCTCTGAATGTTTGAATCACTCGCTGAAGCATTACTCATACTTAAAATAACTGCGTTTTCTTCTTCTTCTTCTTCGAGTGATTACCGCAGTTTGCGTAAATTGACTGCAGGTCAGAACAGATGTGCCGCTGATCACGACTGATAAATCGGTGCAACAAGGAAGTGAGTTGCTCACATCTGCAAACAACCGAAACAAACTGTGGATGGTGGAGATACAAGTCCAGGAAGGTCTCTGGAAACAAGATGTCATCTTTAGAAAAACTGTTAGTCAATTAGATTTATAAGCTTTCTTTTATTAGACAGCCACTGTGAAGAGGCAGACAAGAAATTGTATGACATGCAACGAAGGTTGCGACCATGTGACATGCGCTGCGTTTTTAGTTCAGCAAAAGTTCACTGGTCCCAACGTCTTGCTGGTTTTCTTTGTCCTCCACTGCAGCGAACTGAGCGTCTTTGGGTTGTTGACATTTGAAGAGGTCAGCTTGGACCTTCTGGTGTTTTTTTTTTATTGACCAAGCTATTGAACCATTAATCAAGAAAATAGTCTGCAGATTAATCAATAATGAAAATGATTGCTGCAACCCTAACTGGCAGCCACAGTTGGACTGATGACCTCTCAGTGCAGGTAGACGAACTGCAAAAAGGTATGATATGAAACACCACTCCATACTGTAGACTATGGAAATGGGGCACATCTGTAGTGCACCACAGTAATCTGCCAGATCCTGTTGGCAGGGAGGCAGAGCAGCACACGGCAGGAAGCCCGGACCTGCAGGCATGTTGTGTAGGACGACACGGTGGACAGACGGGTTGCTGTGGAGGCTGGAGGACGTTTTAAAGAGCTTAATTCTTTCTTAGCGTGTGGGCTTGGCTGCTTTAACAACTCAATTCCCCTTTGGGATTAATAAAGTGCTTTTTTTCCCTCCCCCCCCCCCCCATCTATCTATTTATCATCTGGCAGTTTTTGGAAGTGTATGTAAACAAACATGTTTACATGTTTACAGGAATGTTGGTGTCAGGAGGCGTAACCAGGCCTGGCTGCAGTTCTTTACTGTTTATTTGCCTTATGTTGCATTATGTCAGTGAACACATCGCTGCACTTTCTCACAGTAGGTTTGACCCACATGCACAAGCACAGTGCCGACGGAATGAAAGTCCCGTTGCTTTGACTTCCAGAACAGTGGATTTTTATATTTTTTTACCTTCTTAGTGTTGCCTCACCGTGTACTGATTTTTATTACAAACAAAAATCAAACCAGCCAATAAACCTGTCCCTCTGCCCCCCCCCCCCCACGTCCACTCAAAAGGGTTGGGAACACAAGTGTTGACATCTGCATTTGTGTGCACACGTTCCCAATTGAACGTCGTTTTTATTCCTGCTGAATTCATGTGCTCGCCGCCTCGAAAGCCAGCTGTTTGTCAGCGGGGGCTTCTTAATTACGACATCTGAGGAAGCGTGTCGGAACGGCCCCCGGAGGGTCGAGAGACGCTGATGTGAAGCCGGGCTGTCAGGGCAGCAGAGCGCCCAGAACTTTCCAGCAGAGGGGACCGGGCTATTTAGGTCACAGTGATTCAGGAAATGGTTCCCGTCAACCCCTCAGCCCTGGAATCGGAACATCCTGTTCTCGTGTATTTTTCTCCTCCGCTCGCGCTGATCGCGAACATGTTCTGGAAGAGAAAATGCCTCCTGTCGGTTGTTTACTACTTGATGACCTCTGCCTTGTAGTTTTCCAGCCTCTGATGTCTTGTTGCGTGTTCCCGTTTGCATTTGGAAGGAAACCGGCTGGACGTCGATTCTGAAATGTGCGGCGACGGACCGCGAGCGTCTGATCGTTGCGGGGCACCGTTATGTCTGATAACAGCCCATCGGCCGAAGATGGTGACACAAAAGCGGCTGAAACTAACGCTACGCCGCTCCTTGAGTTTTTAAAATTCCTGTCACTAAAAGTTAGTTGTTGCATTTAGTCTTTTTTTTGCTCGTGATATGTGAAGCACGCGCAGGAGGTGACGAGTAGTTTAATGCATTGAAATTGGCGTACGGCAACAAATATACGGAGCCTGACAGAACTGTATTTAATGTGTAATAAGGTCATTACCATGGCTTGACTGGATGGTCCCTAAACCTGTAACATGGTGCTTTTTGTAGCACAGTCGGTTAAACTGAGGATCTTATGATGAACAAGATGCATCGCAGGGGCCAAAGGTCATGGAAGTCGCTCAGCACGTTGGCTTTATGACAAAGTATATAAGCGTAAGAAAACATCAATATTGGGGTTGTGAGGTGGTTTCCTGACAGCAGTGTTATGCAGGGCCCCTCCCATGCAGGCCTCGTTCTGTAAACAGAACACACACACACTCCCTTCCTCTGTCCTTCTGTCAGATAGTCCATATGGCAGCTGTCATGTCGCCTGCTCTCTTTTCATCAAAGTCAGATCACAGCTGCTCCCATGTGTTCTGTCATCTGATGGTGTGTGTGTGTGTGTGTGTCAGGGAACTAGTATATGTGCTGTACATCCCTCAGTAAAGCAGAATTTCAGGTTTAGTCGAGCATTAAAGAAGCTGCACGGAAAGCTGCTCAAGGCAAAGAGTATTATATAACATTACCTCTCCGCCTAAATAACAGGATTCCTTCATGCTCAAATGAAATTCGGGTGTGTGTGTGTGCGCGCTCGACATAGGAAGTGACCCGGCTAAATGTCTCCTCAAAACCTAAAGCAACATTGAAGCGTTTCTCGTTCACCTGTGTGGTTGAAACATCAGAGCAGCTGCAGCTCACTGATATAGATATGATATGTAAAACCTACTCATCCGCTCCCTGACGATGTCAGGACAAAGCTATTCATCATGGATATGATGGATAACCCTCGAGCATTTTAATGTTTACATAAATGTGTGCGCCAACATATCTGCTGGGGTTTTTTTTTTGTTTGTTTTTAAAGGAAGTTTTGACAGAACATTGGAATGGGGTTAAATAAAAAAAAAAAAAAAAAAAAGAGCAGAAAATATGTTCTTAACGAACGTTTGCGCCACAGCATCCTTACAAACGCTCTGCGTGTTGTGTCCTTCTCTTGCAGTGCGGGGAAACTGCCGAACGAGTGGACGTGAACGTGCGGGAGACTTGAAGAAGCAGAGGATCTCAACAGGACCCCGAGCCGCATGGAGGTTTCCTGGGGGATTAACTCGGCTGCCTTCGTAGCCGAGGCTCCTCGCTAACTGAACCCGCTCCTTTCTCCGCTATTTCTACTATTTCTTGTCGTTTGTCGGGACGGAGGTGGCGGAGCCTCTTCCCTTGTCTCGTCTGCGGTTTGTGTTCTAAGCGAGACCAAAACCAGGTGCCAAACCGACTGTGTCAAGAGAAGAAGCAAAAAAAAACTAAACTGACATCACCGAATCACCATAAGAAGAGTTGCGTCATTTAGCTTTGAGAACCTGATTTTTAGTAACTAGCTTTATTGTTCCTCCCTCTCAACCACCCACAAGCGCGTTGCATCCCATTAAAATCGTAGTTAATCAGAGATATTTTGGAGAACAGAACAGCCGTTAAACTTAATATCCATTGTCTTCGGTCGGCGTTTGCGTATAGTTGCTGCTCTGGATGGCGAAGCTGGGGGATCGTTCACACGAGGACGGCGATCGGTGCATTATTGGTTCAACGCACTTCGTAGGCGGATCCTGCAGCCGACGCTTCGCTCGTTGTGTGTTACAGAAGAGGCGCGTGGTGAGCGGCGATAACTCGCCACCGCGCTCCGGCGCCGTCTGAACACTGCGAGGCTTCGACGGGACGGCGTTTGACTGACGGGCGACACGAGTAGACGTCCAACCAGATAAGCATAGGCGCCGCCGCCGCCATCACAAAGGCTTGGAGACACACAGCCGTCTCAGTCTGCGCTTTGCCTCCTTCTTCCAGTTGCTTATACGAGAGAGGCCTCTCACCCTTTGTCGTCTTCTGTTTCTTCCATATGTGGCGCTCGATTACGCCGCACAGCGAAAAAACAACCTGAAAAGGCCCCCTTTTACCAAATCCTAGTGACCTCTTCAACTTCTTTTGCATTCTTCCTTTATATTCTACCAAGAACATGCAATTTAACACCTTATACTGTATTTACTTTTTTTTTTTTTTTTTTTTTGTGGAAGGAGATCAAGTTTGTAAAAAAATAAATAAACACAAAGAAAAAAAGGAACATGACCTAAAGCCATACTGAACACCAGCCATACAAACCGTTCACATTCAAAAACACCTCGCGGCGTTTAGGATCGCCTTCAACAAAGGGGATCGTCGAACACGCGGGTGCACGTTCAGGGAGTCGGTGAAGGAGCGGCTACATCCCATACGTTTGGATGAAGGGGCGGCTCCGTACGTTCACACTCGTCTGCCGGGCGTCTTTCGAGGTCGCACGCGGAGCTGAACCCGCGGCAGCGAACGTGAGCGCGCCGAGTCCCCGTCGCCGTAGCCGTGTTCCTCCTGTGCTGACGGATGAATCCGGACATTTTCATGTCTGTTCTGTGGGCAGAACCTCGCTGCCCTGCTAGAACCGGGCCCAAGCCCTCCTTCGTGCTCTTCTGTTGGGCCAAGCTAAACTCAGAGCAGAGACACTCGCACAAGGGTATCCAACGCACATAGATCCGCCCGATTTTTTTTTAATCTTTTCTTCCTGTGATTTATTTGTCTTCTGTCTCGCCGTTGGTCACCCTTTTGTGAATGCCTTTATTGAACCGCTCTCTAAGATTCGATGCCGTTTCCGCTGAACGGTGCCCCGCATTAGTGATGAACCTCTAAATTCACCGTTCTGTCGTCGAAAACCCAACCTTCAAGCATATCTACCTTTACCGATTCTCTGGCTTCTGTTAAAAAGGCAGAGACTGTTTATTGGCCAATTGTGAGCAGGACGTCAAAAGGAGACACACTTCAAGCCGCAGCTCGCGCCAAACTCGGACCGACTTCCTCTCAGCTAGACAAAACTGCGATCTCTGAAGCTGCCAACACTGTTTACACACACGAGACGCACGCGGCTCCAAACATTTGATTTAAGAAACATTGGTTTTTCCGTGTAATATATACATTTATTTTTTTTTTAATCCACACGGGACAACAGAAGTGCCAAACAAGAATACGTCCGACAAAATAAAGTTTACATACAAGCGCTCAGTGTTTACAGACCACATGTTCCGTTGCGGTTTCTTCTGCGAATCGTAAACTTTCGTGCCATTAAAAGACTCCCAGTAAACTCTTCAGTGGGAGACATAAGACTCTTTGCCTGGAGGGGTCATTGTATTAAACCGTTTACAGTTTTCTCATTTGTCAAAAAAACGTCCTGCCTATTTTGAAGATGTAGAATTTTGGCCAGTGGACTTTAAAATGTCACGCTGTGAACCCGAGAGCTCAAACTTAAGTATCTGATACCTGCTGCCGTAGAACAAACCACGTTATTCCATACTTACAGTTGTTTCATTTGAGCTGATCATTTCACAGGCAGTTCATATAGGGCCTAAAAACTCTCAAAGACCTCAATGTTTACAAAAGCTGCTTAAAGGGAGGGTTTGCGTACAGAGAGAAATGTTTACATTCAGATGAGACGGCGAGAAACTCATTCGTGAGTCAACTGAACGAACGCGTGTTCATCACTGTTCATCCGGCTGGAGCTCAACACTTTTCATACACAAAGGTTTTTGTAAGTCAAGAAGCCGCCATCTCGGAAGAGGACGCTGATTTGGGGAGCTGTTAATGTGAATTTCAAAGAACTTTTTGTTTATTTTTTATTTTTTTTTTAAACGACGGCTCGAGAACTTTGTGTTTGAAACAATGAAACCTACAATTCCAAGAGGGGTGTTTTGCGTGTCCCTTGTTCTTTTCTCCTGCCTCACCGTTTCCACGTTAACCATCACCACGAAGCGACGCGCTGTTGATGGCGATGTCAGGACTCTGACCGGCAGCAGTAGCCCCACTGCAGCCGGTAAAAGGAGCACCACCTTGTTCCTCCTGACCGGCTACAAGCCGCCGCCGCCCGCCGGAGCCAAGGTGGCGCCCAAAGCAGCCGAGGTGGAAGACGGAGATGATCCACCAGCTATGGCCGAGCTCCCCCCAAAGCCCCTCCCTCAGACCATGTTGCCAAGGAACGTGACGGCCGACGCCCTGAAGCCCCCGCTCGGCGCCGCCCAGGTGGCTCCGCCTCCCAGACAGCTGGTGGATGTGGACGTGTGCAGGTACACCCAGAACAAATTAATTATTTTTATTATTTATTATTTTATTGTAATTGAATTCTCTGTTCTCACTCATCTTTTCCAAGAGGCAAACCCGGTCCCAGCCGCCGCCCCCTGCACAGGCGCGTGGGAGCTGTTTGCCCTCAGCTGTTTCTACCAGGCAAACTTCTCCCACCTGACCTGCTCAGCTCAGCTCAGCTGGGAACCTTTCACTTTTCACTGCGCAGGCTTATATGCAGCTTTAACAGCCCAGTGACATTACTGAACATTTACTAATTGGTATAAACAAAACGGTCCCAGTGTGAATCAGTTTATTGTCACTGTGAAATTAGAAAACGGTCGGCGGGCCACCCGGCACCCTGCCATCATGTCCAGGTGGAAAACCAGGTCAAACCCGAGCTGCTCCCTTAAGAGAAAAGCTGTTTTGTTAAAAATCTGTAGAAACTAAAAAGAGATGAGCCTTTGGTGTGTTCTGTATAAAGTCAGTCGAGTTAACCTTTGCAGACATTTGCTTCGCCACAGAGGGGCTGCATCTCCATCACGGCACAAATGCATTTCCATCTGTGTAATGTGTTGCTCTCACTGGATGCCATAAAAGAGAGGCGCATCATGATTCTTCTCCTCCCCGCAGCTCTGATCTCGATCTCACTGAAGTTTATATTTTGCACTGAGAGGCGTCTTGCTGTTGCTAGGCAACATGCAATCGGCTCCAAATCAGTTGTGTGCTGGCGATCTACACGCAGCTATCAGCGGCAGCTACAGTCAGGCAATCCAAAGCACAGTGCAGCGATGACTGACAGATTCAGGACTTACATAAAGCTCCAGATACCTCGCTTGTGTTCCCTCTAAGCTTATTCTGTGTCTTTTTAATGTCATTTGAAGATTATATATCTCTGGCTGCTCAGTAACAAGTAGCGTTTCCTCCTTGTTTTGTTTTGTGCTGCTTGGTAAGGCCTAACCTCATTTCCTGTTGGAGAAATAGCTATGCAGAGTGATGTAGAGCGTTTGCCTGCTCAGAGTTGACCTGTTCTCAACATGAGGTGCCCAGGTGGCTCCTCCAAGACACACCGGGTGATGAAACGCAAGGTTGCTTCCTAAGTCTAATTTCACACCATTATCGGGCCATGCGGCGAAAAACGCCGGTCCTCCCGTTCGTTTGAATGTGGGTAGCGCGTTTAGGCGGCAGGCAGATCTGGTTCCTGCTCTGCTCGAGGTTTCTGCCTGTTGGTTCTCTGTAAATAATATAAAGACTACGGTCTAGACCTGCTCTATATGAAAGTGCCCTCAGATAACTTCTGTCATGTTTTGGCGATATATATATATATATATATATATATATATATATAAAAGAAATTGAATAAGGGGATGGAGGGGAAAAAAAGTTAAGACAGAATCAACGTCTGCATAATCACGTAAGCCTGTAAGCGATCAGACTGAAAGACACCCGTAGGAAGAATAACCTTGTTTACCATGTAGCTTTGTAGCTTTCTGATGTTTAACTAGCAACTGTGAGGATGGAAGAGCGACTGATCGCCGCCATGACGACTGTACATCCGCTGCCACGGGGG
This sequence comes from Gadopsis marmoratus, assembly GCA_036023855.1. NCBI lineage: Eukaryota > Metazoa > Chordata > Actinopteri > Centrarchiformes > Percichthyidae > Gadopsis > Gadopsis marmoratus. The sequence goes on along the minus strand of JAVQJF010040827.1, from coordinate 15,307 downwards.
AGTGCAAAGACGTTATTAATCGCAGTGCAATCACTTGGCCTCGCTATTCAGGTTGGGATTTCTGGTTAGTGCTTCTGCGTGTGCTGCAATCAGTCACCCCCACACCGCCGCAGTACCCTCCTGATTTGGTGTGAATTCCGTCCAGGTCTGCTAGCATTAGCATGGATGACACTGTCCTCCATTCCCACTAGTGCCACCCACACTTGTAATGAATCCTCTCATGGGCCTGTAAAGCACTTATGGAGGCTTATCTGTGCTATTATGTAGAATTCGTCAAGGTCAAATAGTTATGTGCTTGGATCAGAAATGGCAACGACAAAATGTGCATTAGCTCATTAGAAAACTGCCTTCGAGTGTTGGTAGACGTGAGATCAATTAGGCTTAAATGTCTACTGAAAGAAACAGTTTTAGCCCGTTAGTCGTGTGGGAGTTGCCCAAGTAACCCGAACCAGGTTGCAAGCGTATAGAAGAATCCTAAAGTGGCAGAGATGTATGAAATTCCTTTGTTCCACAGGGGTTACTACGACGTAATGGGACACTTTGACAGCACGTTCAACTGCTCCAAGGGCAGCTACATCTACTGCTGCGGTACCTGCCACTACCGGTTCTGCTGCGAGCACCAGAGGAACCGGCTGGACCAGAACGCCTGCCACAACTACAACACTCCCGTCTGGGCCGACCCACAGGTCCCTGTCACCGTTCCCGTGGGCAACAAGCCCGACCCGGACTTTGAGACGCTCCAGCAGCAGAACAGCAGGTCAGAGTCTGGATTTGTCGCTGCAGGCAGCGAGTTAAAGCCATTTGAGGGAAAGTACAATATTTCATCATTACCTTGTGAGCAGGAAAAAAGGAACGTTCTCAAGATTTGTCAAGACTCCTGACACCTCCTGATGTTTTTAGATTGAAAGGAAGGGGGGAAAAAAGCTTGATTTGCTTTGATTTTAACTTCCTAAAATAATGACGTATTTGTATCCTTGTAGATTATAGAAGTAGTTCAGGAACCTGCAGAGCACAACACCTCTGTCTTAAAATTCTGAATGGACCTAATTTTAGGGATAGCAAGAGTAGAAGTAGGAGTAATACAAGTAGTAATAGTCATAGTTATTTTTATTATGCATGTTTGATTCCCACCGCTACATTTCAAGGTAACATCTGAATACAGTACATGCCAGGCCAAAGTAGACGTAACCACATGATCCACCTTCCAAAAATCTGTGTGCTTTTTCTACCACACGCTTATTTGCCCCTGTTAAGCTCTAAAAGATGGATATAAAAGAAAATACATTAGTTTGCACGTTTTCCTAGACACTGAAATGCTTGCACTAATGTAATGTCCTCCTGCCCCCAGCACGGCCTATGTGATTGGAGGGGTGATCTCCTTCACGCTGGTGGTGGCCGTGGGCGTCAGGATTGCCTTCAGCAAGGTGGCGCGCCGACCTCGCAACAGGGACGTCAACATGCCCAGGTGAGGGCGCAGGACAGGTCGCGCCGTGTGGGGCCTCCTGGCTGTAACCGATTTAGACAGAACAGAGCACATCGGTGCACTGAGGCGGACAGGAGTATATAATTCACATTTGGTCTTGCTGCAATACGCGTCACCTTGTCTCGTCTTAAAACCAGAGAACATAAGGAATATAAGCATCAGTCGTGTGGTTTACCCTGCGTTCATTTTGTTAAACTAGGCAGGGTCTCAACTACGCAGGTGTGAAGACAAAGGTAATCCTTATCGAGACAAAGTGTGTGATAACATATAGGGTTTGCATAGTTGGAACATGAAACCGGCAGTTAACTGGAGCATTGATGATCAGTTTGCCTCCGATCAGATTGAGATGAATGAAGAAAAGACAACTTTTAAAACCATGGAGTCCGGTTTTTGGAGTTTCCGCCGTATTCCGATTCTTCTTCTCTTCTGTGTCCTCACATCTCTGACCTTCTTGTCTCTTTGTCCTCTCCGCCGCCGCGTCAGATCGCTGGTGGATATCTTGCGCCACCAGTCGAGCCCGGTGCAGCAGGGAGAGAGGAACAACTCCGCCCTGTTGTCGACCACCACCTCAGACGGGCGGACATCCAAAAACCTCTACACGCCCATCCTGCAGAGCAAAGACAACCGCAGTAAGTGACGAGAAACGACGTGAAACGATGCCTGTCGCGTCCCCGCCGACGGGGAAGGTGATGTACCAGTTGCTGCTTTTAGTCAGATCTCTTTAATCTTAACATATTTCTGAACCAGAGATCTGCTTCTTTCTTGGTTAATTCTCTCTTATGTTGCAGATTTCTAACTATAATTCATAGGCGGAGACAAAAAAAAAAAAAAATAACCCTCTTCTTTCTTGTTTGTGGTTTGTTTTTGTTTGTTTTTTTGGGCCAGACGCCAAAATCAAAGACAAAATCCAAGTCTTTTAATTGTCTCTTTCCGATGCACCTCAAGCTGCCCGCTGTGTTTCTGATGAGACAAACATGTTGCCGTCGGTTACAGCTGGAACGATCAGGTTGCACAACTTTATATCTGCAACCAAACATTTTCCCTCCGGTGGATATCAGGGCGCCGGGGAACGTGTTTGCTTTCTTGTACTGTAACAACTCACACAATTACAGTCTGAACACAACACACAGGCTTCTGTCTGTACTGCTGTCTCTCTCACTGCTGCGCTGTCACTCTGCTTCTGTCTCACCTCTCTCTGAACAAGCTCTCTTGTGTCAGCCGCTCCAGGAGTTTGCAGAGTGGTTTCGCGACTTTTAAAAACGATTCAGTTTTTTTTTTTTGTGATAAGAAAGCTATCCCAAAGGGTAAGATTTATTTTGTGTGTATAACTACTCCTATCTCCTCTCGCCACAGACGTCCATATTTTGTTAATATGGATTGCAATTAAATTGACATTTGATCGGCCGCTATCTGCCCCGTCTCAAGGTCCAATTCACAAAAGATGTCACGCTGCCGAGTGCAGTTTGCCCTTGTTTTGTGTCTGCCACAGTGTAAAATCGTGGCTCTGCACCAAAAACAGGGTTTGTATAAAGTCTTGAAATTTGGGGAAATTATTCATTTTAACCGTTTATGTTTTCAAGGTTATGAATATGCTTGAATGCTTGATTTTTCAACAATCTGATGTTTCATCGACACACTCGTGTAAACCAAACATGTCTGAATATTTGAAATGAAGCGATCCCGTCATGTTAAGTTGTCTCCTGGCATTTAGAGCAACAATTCAGTTGTGATGATAAAGGCTTCGACGGCCAGGAGATTTTGGGTTTGGGCACCTTGAAATTGCATGAAAGGTGCTTGAATTTTACTCTTACAAAAAGCTGTGGGAGGCCCTGCAGGAACACAGCAGGCAGAACAACAGCAGCAGAGAGAAGGAGAAAACGGACATTTTCAGACCGTGAGCTACAGTCACTTATCCTTTTTTTATAAATGCGCTTCAGTCAGCACCAGCGCTGTGAAGACGCCAATCATATTCATATCATATCTGTGCTGGTGGTTGTGAATTGGACTTTGTATTTATTTTTTAATGCAATGAGGCTCATTTGCATAGAAAGGGGCCCGTTTTGTCTGACTTATAGCTTCTAACGGAGAGGAAAACTCCAAACATCTCACTGACTTTCATCTCCTCCCTCTGCGGAGTTGCAGAATACATGAAAAGATGTGGAAATGTGCCAATGAAGTGAAAATATGACGGGCAAGAAAAGCCAATTCCTGGAGGGACTGTCTTTCCCTCCTCTGTCTCTATCTTTCTGTCCTCTCTCTCTCTCTATTGACACAAATGCTTACTCGACACATGGCTCTGTGTCTCTGGAGTGGTTGTCCATCAGTTTGTCGGCTCTGCTCTCTTTGCAGCTGGGAACTTGCACCGCCATTTTAACCAGCAGGGGTCTGCTTCCAGCCCCAAACACTCTGCTACCATCGGTAAGCCTCGCGGGTTAGCAGCACAGGCGGCGACGAGCTGCCCCGGCCGGACTCACGCCCCCCGCTGCCACGCTGTCTGTCTGTCTTGTTGTCGGTGTGACGGCCTGCTGTCCTGCACCCTTGAAGCGCCTGTGCCATTCTCAACATGACTCTGTGGTGACACACGTGTTTGTGGTTTGAAATGGCGCACGTGGTTTTGTTGAAAGTGACGCATCGTTCAAAAGAGTGCGAGCTAAAAGATGTCCGGCCTGCCCTCTGCTTAATGTCTGCCCCTCCACCACAAGCCGCCTTCTTCTTCTTCTTCTTCTTCCCTCCTCCTCCTCTCTGTGTAGCAGTGGTGTGCAACTGTGCTTAACAGCCGATTGCCGGAGGTCTTGGCTTAAGCAAGGTCACTGCACTTACCCGAGTGTTTTCCCAGGCTTTGCACCAAGACGGCCAAAAAAAGCAATGCTAGCACGAGTGATTTCTCCCCCTAAACATTTAGTTGTGCTAAATGGAACTTTCGTGAGTCAAATCGTTGTTCGTGAAGGCTAATTTGGTGCATCTAACGTGGCTGTCACAGAATGCTAGATAAGGTTGCCGTGGAAATATGAGGATGAAGGGGACAAGCATGTTTTGTTTCACTAAACGTAAGTTGTTTCGGGAACGACTTACAGCAAGAAGGCAACAGCAAACCAACCAAACTTTTATTTGCACAGCACCTTTCATACAGCGCTTCACACATGAGATACGACAGAACAAGTGAAGACTGTAAAACAATTTAAGCACAAAGAATGAAACCGAATGAGGGTACAGATTAAAGTGTAACTACGGCCTCAGAGGGGAGAGGTGATTTGAGTTTTTGTTAATATAACGTTCATGACGTAGTTATGTCCCAGCCGGTTGACTGTTGGCGTTGGAAGGTTCTTTTCAAACAGTAGTTGGCGTTTTGAGCCATTTTCAACCCATGAAATGCCCATTTTTATAAATTTGACACGGTAAGAAATGTCAAAATTGCTCACAAAACCCATTTAAGTGTGAAGTCCGTCTGTAAACTGCGTCTGTGCACACAGAGCCGGTCTACACCGCATTCTGTACAGTATTATTAACAAAGTGCCCTGACATAACTTTTATGATTTGGTGCTATATAAATAAAATTGAGCTAAACTAAAGTTTAAAGTGTGCTGTAAACAAACCTTGTCGATTGTCGAGCTGCTAATATTAAACAGCAAGTCAAAGTCTCAAACTACACATTATTGCTGGAAGTTTTAGAAGCACCACTTCTGTTTACTTCTAAAATCCTTTGCTGTGTTAACTACAAATTAAACTACTACTTTGTTGTGCTGTTTACACTGAAGCGTTTGACGTGGAGCAACGGAACGAAGGAGGATGTTTTTTTAAAAATACTCTCTTACATTTACTGTTTTGGTGCCATTCTTCACTGTGTGTGTGCGCTGACGATTCTAGTTCACTCGCCCTTGAAAGTTTTGGTTACGAAGGTGTGAAGCTCTAGCTTCGTCCTCGCGCCTCCTGTGTCGGATGACGTTAACGGACACAGGAACGGAACACTTCAGCTCTCCGAGTCGCATATTGGACCATTTCTCCATGACGCCGTTATCAAACCTCTCTGTCAGCCATCGTGGTGCTCGTGCCGACACCCTCGACATCTGCCGCAGCCTTCCTCGTGCACGTGAACTCGGCGATAGCATTGCTTTCCTCCCCGCGTGTGTGTGTGTGTGTGTAACATGCGTGGTACAGACGTTGACGTGGTGTGTGTTCCCTGGGTGGCACTTAACAGAGACATTATCGGCCATTATTGCCCATTACTGTCAATGGTCAATAGCCAGATATGTCCGGCAGTAATCTTAACGAGATCGCAGCCCATAACCATTACCACCCTGAATGGACTCGACATCGATTGTGTTTCCGTCTCAGCGACAGGAAACGACAGCAAATGGCCAATTTTCCAGTTACGTAATCTTTTATTGCTGCTATTATTATATCGTTTTTTTTTGTTTTTTTTTTAATTCTCATTGTTTTCATATCTGCTGCTGACACCCAGCAGTCAATAAAGTTTGTTCTCTCTCGTTTAGAAATCCAAACATTTCAAATCGCTCCTCGGTGGTTTGCACCGATGGGCAGCGTTTTCGATTTTCAGATTATTTTGTAAAAAAAAAAGTTTGTGAATGTGAGCTCAATGTCCCCGTTTTTTTTTTTTTTAAATGTATGAAAGCTACACATGCGAGGTCACCGCGCCGCCATGTTGGGTCGTTAGAAGTGCCGTCTGTTTGGACAGTATGAATGTACTCGTATACTGTATGATGTAACCGATATGAGTATACGTGTTGCAAAACAGACGCCCCTCCCCCCCATACCGCTAACCTTGCATAAGACCAGTCATTTTTATGTGTATTGATCGATGTGCTGCTTTTGCACTTTGCATAAGTGTTTGTGCGAGTGTGTGTGTGCAGATTCCCCCTGACACTATCACTGTATTTCTATGTATTTACATGTGGCTGATTTGTTTGTGTTGGAGCCTCAGATGAACAGTACAGAGTTGTATTTATAGACGGTCGCCATGGAGCTCGGAGGCACTTCCTGTGTTTACTGATCATTAACCAGCTTGTATCGTCTTCTCGTGTTCTGTTATTTTTTTCTTCCTGCCTTTTTTTTGTCCATTTGTTTTTCTATCTTTTTATTCATTTTCTCTTGTTTCCTTCCCCTCCTTTTTTTCTGTCCTTAATTTGTTATTTCTCATTTTTCTGCTTCATTGTTCTCTATTTGTGCTTTCTCATTATCTATATATTTTTCCCTCTACTGTTCCCTTTCCTCTCCCTCTTTCATGCTCCATCTCTCTTTTTCATCTCCTCTTTTCTTAATCTTTTTTCCCCATCAATTGTTTTTGTTGATTTATTACTTCATTTCTTCCTCACTTTCTCATCCTCTCTTCCATCTCCCTCCTTCACCTCCTTTTCTTTCTTTTTCCTCTGCCTCAGAGCGTGGACCCCGGATGAACAACACCTCCCAGCTCTCCTCTGGACCTACCCTGCTTTCAGGTAGCGGTAAAGGTCCTGGCGGTGGCGGCGTTGCCGGCGGCAGCATCATCGGTGGGGGCATGAGACACAACAGCAGCCACCCTTCCTTCTCCCACTCCTTTCACAACCTGGCCCAGCTGCCGCCGTCCTACGAGTTGGCCATGAAACCTGAGATCAACCGCTACAGCTCTCTGAAGAGGCTGGGTGAGCCGGCGGGGGGGGTATTAAGGGACATGGGGGGGGTAGAAAGAGAGGATATACAGGAGAGGGAAGCGGGAGGACAAGGGAAGCAAAGAGGAGACATTTGAGAGACAGATGGAGGGGAAGGGAGTGCTTCCAGGCAGCCATATTGGAGGTGGTGAAACTTGACTGTCTCAAAGGTACGAGTTGTACACTTCGATCATTTTCATCATTTTGCCTTCGATGCATAAAATCTGACGCATCACGTGTTTATAAAGGAACTCTCCCTCGAAAACGCTCTTAAGACATTTGTAGCGTCTTGGTTTAGCTGTAGTCAGGTTGGATTCACAGAAGTCATAATGGAGTCATATTAAAAATATACATGTATTACAAAAACGTCCATAGACGCTTCTCTTACCGCTCCTGCAACGTAATCAACCTCTCAGCTGTTGTTCCAGATGTTCAGTGTCTTCTAAACAATCCACACTATGCCCCAAGAATAATTAAATACGCTTCTTCTGGTGGAGCTTTGGAGCGATGAGCAGGTGATGTAAGTCGTGTGTTTAGCTATGTTGTGGAACATACGAACGATATTAATTAATGGCAGATAAGTTAATTATACTCCAGAGATTTAGTGTAGCACTTGCATAAAGTTTGGGTTTCACAAGAGACACATTTCAAGCACTGGAGGCCAAGATATCCCTATAGTATGTGTCAGGCTCCAAAAACCCTGCGTCCCAGACTTCTGCACCTCCCTGGTGTGGCCGATTTCTCAAGTGAGCCTCCTTCATGGCAGCAGACCGATATGGCGCCAGGAGATGTGACTCAGCTGCAAGGCCGAATAATCACGTGCGTGAGTGTGTAAACGGTTTCTGCCGAACAGCCATAGCAGTAAAGTAAACAGGCTGAGACAGGAAATGGGGTACTGAATGAAGGGTATGGAGCAGGTCAAGAGAATCGAGAGAGCGAAAAGATCGGAGAAGGAGGGAGATGATGGATGACGAGAAGAAGGGGAAGGTTGTAAATGAAGGACATTGTGCAAAAGACCAGGAGTGACAGATCATGGGGTAAAAGGGGTAAAGAAGAGCATCAATGACTACGTTTACCTGCACACAAATTTTCCACTTCTACTCTACTTAAATTTTCCGATTTAAGACAGGTGGGATAAGCTGATATTATTGAGGTTTTAGGAGCATTATTTGGATGTATATTCAGAATCTGCGTCTCGGGATTGCGACACACGCGGCCTCACGCCTGTTTCCGCTCGGCTCAGCGCGTCGGGAACAAACATCTAACCAGTTTACGGGCCTGCAGCGGCAAGAGGTGCATGCGCAGAAGACAAGCAAACGAGAAACGCAGCTACTTCTAAACCCGATGGAAGACTTGGCGATCAACAGGTGTTTGGAGACGTTTGGGCTGAGGTTGCACGGTCGCAACAAGGCTGCATGCAAATGGGATTATTAGTGGAATGTTCATTTAGACGGCTTAGTAGGAATATCTGTCGTTTTCGGTATAAAGCCAAAAAACTGAATATTTCCTGCATGTAAACGAAGGTCGTTGTGAAAAGAGGAAAAAGGGAGGGGCAGAGAAAAGAGGGGGGATTGGGGGAAACTGAAAGAGAGGAAAGAAACATGGGAGGGTATAACTGGAGAGAGAGAGAGAGAGAGAGAGGTTTGCTGACCAGAAGAGACTGAGCTGATTGGGCAAATAAGGATACGGCAGGAATTTTTAAAAAACATATTTGGGCAGATAGCGATGCAGAAGGAGAAGAGTGACGGGGAGAGGCTGTGGAAGAAAGGATTGAGGGAAGGAGATGAGGGGGAAGGGCGTTGGCTGCTGGTCTGCAGGGTCCTGGCTGCCTGCGACGGGGATGAAATGACGCTTGAGCGGCAGCGGCTGGCAACCTCTCTCTCTCTCTCTCTCTCTCTCTCTCTCTGTCTGTCTGTACCTCTCTCGCCCTGCAATTGCTGGAGACTGCAGGGGGGAGGGGAGTCGCCTCTGCAGGCTGAGTGATGGATGGTTACTACATTGGGGAGTCTGTGTGTTCGTACCGTGGCTATATGTGGAAGCAGTGATGAGGTGAAGGTCCAGATGACTTTTCTTTTTTATATATATATATAATTTTGATTCAATCAAAAGGAGAAAACGCTTCCATGGACGACGCACAGCTCGTTACACATCAGACCTTCAGAGGTCACCCCGCTTCCTCCATCTTCCGCTTTATGAAACGGCGTCTCTGACTCATTCACCGCAGCCGTCCTGTAGCTTTTTATAGCTCAGATCATCAAAACTGACGGTGTTTCGGGTTTTTGTTTGGCAACAAGTAGAGAAAATCCCAGACGGAAGCAGGTTCCCTTCCCTTCATTCACCTCTTTGGTTTATTTTTTTATTTTTTCATTTTCTGTTTAGTCACCACGTTGTCCTCTTTTGTCGCCCCTCTCTCGCCATCCCACATTCATTTAATTGCGCTACCTTGAATGACTGATCAAAATTAATTTACGCAGCTATTTTTCTGCACATCTCTTAGACCAATAACCATTTCTATAAATGTTTTTATAGGTACAGCAAAGTAATGCATGACTGGACACATCAGTTCTAAACATTAAAGAAGTTATATTTAAATACTTCTATATTCTGTTTGTGATGTAGTGAGGCTCACACCGTTGAAAACATATGATGGAAGTTCAGAGGGTGGAAATTTGGATTCAACCCTCTTTACCCAGTTCATTTTAGTTTTTATTTCTCATTTCAAACCAACCAAAACTATAACAACACATCACTTCCGTCGTGCCAGATGATTGCGTTTCTCAGAGTAGAGCTTACGATGCACTGATCCCTTCGGCAGAAGCACGTGAAAGCCTCCATTAACCCGCTACAGGCTGGATCAGCGTCACTGACACTGAAAAGCAAAGCAAGTGTCTGCGTTTTCAGAAAAACACCTTGAATGTCAGTTTTGGTGGAAGCTAAAATGCTGTCGCTGTGACACAAGCAGAGGGACGCCGGCCAGTGTATGAAACCTGGTGCTTTTTTTGATTTATTTCCCCGTATGACGCTGCAGAAAGGACACTGATAAAAGGCTTCTTTGTCTGCGGCCGGCGGCCAGGGAGAAACCTCGGGCATAATTTGGCCTAACAGGAGGGGAGTAAACAGAGAGAGGAGGGAGAGGACATGAGACAAACAGAGAGGAAGAGAGGGAAAGACCAAAGGAGCGGAAGAGACAAAGGAACAAACAGGAGGAGAGGGGAAAGGAAGGGGAAGAGAGCTGACGGAGGGAGAGAAGAAAAGGGGAGGACGAGGCAGAGAGGTGGCTGGTTTAAAGGTCAGGTTTAAATTGGCTCTTGGGGAGCTGCCTCCGCGAAACGCTTTGAAGATTAAAGCGCTCTCAAACGCTGTATTTCACTATTAATGAACCTCGCTAACGGGTTCATCTCTCTCCTCTGCTTGTCATTGATGGCGACCTCTCATTCTTCTCTCATCACTGTTTCGAGCTTTCCTACCACTTTTAGTCTATTTATTATCTCTTGCTCTTTCCTCTTTCATTATTTTATGCCTCACGCAGTATACAGGGCATCGCTTTCATCCCTTTTTCTTCCCTCATCTCTTTTGTTGAGATTTGTTCTCGCCATTTCCGTCCTTGCTTTCTGTCCTCCTGTCTCGATCACCTCCATTTCACCTTTCTTTGTGTATCTTTTCAACCTCTCTCTCTGCTCATCTTTCTGTGTTCTCTCTTTGTCAAAGTATTTCACCTCCCTTTCCTGCCTCACGTGACACCTTTTCTTCTTTGCTGTCCTCGACATTATCCTTCTCTTTTGCCTCCGTATCCCTCATCTTTCTTACATTTCTCTTTTCTTTTTTTTCTATGTCTTTTTCTGCTTTTGAGGTTGAAAGTTCAGTCTTGATCTTTTTGACATTTGAGAAAAGGATTCAACTGCGAGGTCAATTTAGCTCCATTTGGCTTTACATCCTATCGCAGATGCAGTTGTCATTGAGTTGTAGTTGTTTAAATTTGCACTTTCTCTGATTTTTCTCACACATTTACATTTAAAAACATGTGGAAATCATGAGCGTGACTTAATTTTCCTTTCTTCTGGCATCATTTACAAAGAACACCATCTTTACTTTCAGCCCTGTTTACATATTGTACAATTCTCTCTCTCTTTTGCTGAACCAGAGAAAGAACTTGACGAGTACTCCAGCTACTACAACTCCAAGCGTCGCTCCAACAACGCTCCGCCCTCCTTCCACTCCTCGCAGCACCAGCTGCCCTGGGGAAGCGAGTACACGCTGGGATCCAGGGGCACGCTGCCCCTCCATGGCTCGCGGTCCCGCATCCACATCCCTGCCTCCACCCCGAACCCGTACCCGCTGCCTGCCCAGACGCAGTACACCAGCTCCAGCTTCGACAGACCGCCGCGCCGCGTCCGCTCCCAGGACCAGCTGCTTGCGCTCGGGGAGGGCAACACGCTGTCCCGCCTGTCCAAGAACCAGCAACACCAGTACTACAAAGCCATGATGAGCACCAGCAGGGGCTCCAACTCGCAGACGCTCCGCAGGTAAGATAAGAGATGAGAGGGGATAGCGGGCGCGGGAGGAGATGAGAGGATTAAATAATAAAGAGGGAGGAAGATGAGAGGAAATGGTGATATGAGAAGATGGAGGAGAGACGAGACAAATTCCATAAAGAAAAAATAAGAGTGAAGAGAATCAGAGGCTGATGTTTAATAAACGTCAAGAGCGCAATACATTTCTGACGAGCTGAAGGTATATTAAATTAAATCGGCCCAATTTAGAACCCTTTCCCCTCGACACTGAGCTCCACAGTTCATGCTTGACCTTGCAAACAGCAAAACAATCTCCAGTCAAAGGTCCGCTTACTTGTTCTGGAGCTTTCAATCATATCGGTGGCATACGACGTGTCCCTGACACTGTTAAAGATCAACAATGTTACATATTAAGATATAAATATATAAGCCCAGGTTGCTCTGTGGCAAACCTGCTATGAGAATGATCAAAAAAATACAACATAGTATCAGTATATATAAAGTAGGTACTACACAGAATGACAGGTACAGTCATTTGGTAAGATAAATGATAAGTGCATTGATTCAGTTGTTAATGGTGTGCTGTATTTGGAACTGACTGTTAATAACAATATCTTGAGATTCATAAGAATATATTTGCCATATTGATATTTTATCACAAAACTGTAAATTGTCGGTACAATAAACTGCTGCTGCTGATTCTTTTAATGTGTAAAACAAAACTGGTAACATCTACAATTTGTCTGAAATTCCTAATTTAGACAACAGAATTTTCTAAAGTGATAATGTGATTTGCCCATTTAATCATACTCCTACACTAAAAATTAATAACAATAATACTGATGATCACTAAACATGAAGCTGTTATTCTCGGGCACAGGGACTTTTTATGAGCATAATTTAATAGCAGGCAGGATAATCAGGTCTCTGGTTCCAGGTCCCATGAGAGGCTCCTGGTCTCACCTGACCGTCTGGAGGACCAGCTGATGGCGATGGGTCTGATGATCGGAGGAGGCGACAGAGGAGGAAGTGGGATGGTGCCCACTATGGGCCGGCTCAGCCACCACCAGAAGGCCCAGTCACAGCAGAACATCTGCGTCACGCCGTCCATGGACCGCCACCACATGATCAAGATGAACTCCCACCCGACGCCAGGCCACGACCACGACCGCGCATCCGCCGCCATGGGCATTCACAGCGGCTGGGACCCCCAGGGGGGCCACAGTGGAGGTGGAGTCGGGATGATGGGAGGACACCACAACGCCCGACGGATGGCTTTCGCCAGCAAGAGGCAGAACACCATCGAACAGCTGCACTTCATCCCCGGAGGAGGAGGAGTGCAGGGACTGCGGACTGGGAGTAAGAACGAGGTGACAGTGTGAGAAGCTGAAGAGGCAGATGGTGGAAAGGGAGGCGGCGAGGCATTTAGTGGAGAGATGACCAGGAAAAGTTGAGATAACTTTGAAAAAGAAAGGAGGAAGAGGTTTGATCTCAGCTGGCTGCCTCACAGGGCTGCACAAACAGCCCCCCCCCCTCCCCTCCCCTCCCCTCCCCCCGCCTTCATAAAACACAAAGTGGTGGAAGACAACATTAATCTCATAGTGAGTATAGCCAATTGATTTTTTCTCCTTGTCACTTTGTGCATTTGAAAAAGAGAATATTCAGCCATTCTTTGCAAAGGGAAGACAGAAATGTCCACTTAAAAAGAGCAAAAAAAAAGCATCATCATACGAGTGCAGTTTATAAGGCTGCGGGGTATTCGCTGTGACTTTTATTGAAGGGTTACCCGCTGAGTCAGATTTGTTGAATTGTCCTTGAGTTTTATTGCACGGTCCTCTGAGTCCTTGAGAGCTCTGACAGAGATTCATCTGTCTTTGGATCCACTGTGGATGGCAGAGAGACGGGTTTGCTTGTCTTTGTATTTATAAAAAGTATTTAAAACCAAACAAGTTGCTTTTGTATGAAACGGAACTTAATAATAGTATTAACATTACTCAGCCCTGTAAGACTTTGTGTATAGTTGGTTTAAAACGTGTATCCTTTAGCCAGCCACTTTGTAACCTGAACGCTGGACCCGTCATTTCGTTCTCTAGTTGTGATTGGATTATAATGAAAGTAAAACATTCTCTGCAAAAATAATCTAGCCAAGTACAGTTAGCTGCCTCCGTGACTTGGTTTACTCTAAAGATGAAGACGCAAACCATTTTCTGGGGGGGTAAAACAAGACCACAAACTGCTGCTATAAAGGCCCAGTCACACCAGCATTTAACTTGCAAAATCAACTCATGTCATTTGAGGGAAGGGAGCGTCCGAAACGGAGGAGGCTATCGTAGCTTATTGGCCACCGTTATTTTTTATTCAACCACCTCTGTCGGAGTATAAACTGCTCCACACACGAGGAAGGGTTTAGACGTTTCTAAGACAGAAGTCAACCGTGCAAATATGTCTTTGAATTGTCCCGTTGGCCTAAGAAGGTTTGCTGCCTGTCAATTAGCTTGCCAGCTCAAATCAGTAAAAACCCCTTCTTTTTTTTTTATTGACTTAAATGATGAACAAGACGATAGCCCAGTGCGGAGAAAACAGAGGCTCGGGGGAGCTACCTCAACTGACCAGAGTTAGCATGTTCCCTGCGTGTTAGCAGCGTGTTAGCTCATTAGCTACGGACGTTTACCAACTAACCGTTCGACTAGTCACTAATGCTGTCTTAATTCGGATACCTCCGTCAGTACACTTCCATGTAGTACACCGTGTACACTATGTGCTTGTGTAGTGCGTGAACTCTTCTTCTTATTCAAATTGCAGTTATTTATTTGCATTATCGCCAACACGTGGCCACGATTGTTGCTGCCCAAAATATCTGCTGGCTTGGTTTGCTCACTTGACTTCAATTCAGTTTTACTAAAAATGAACGTGCTTTTACTTTAAGTGCAGTGCTCACCGCAACAATCGCAACCACGGCCGCCATTTTCTTACGCAGGCGGCATCTCCCCTTCTGTTGAGCATCCCCGATGGCAACCATTGCACCGCATTTTTGCCATAATTGTCAGTGTGAACGCACTTATGCATTTAGAGTAGCGGGTATAAGAAGAACAGAAGAACTCAAATTGAGACGCAGCTTAAATCACCTATAGCTTTCTAGCACCGCAGAGTCATGTTGCTGCGACACTTTCTGGAGTGACCGGGCCTTACAAGTGAAATCCCCTCCGCAGTATGATTTTTAGCTAACTTTAAAGCCTTTTGTACAGTGAACTCTAGTGGGTGTTTATCATCTATGAAACATTGTGCTGTGACCCTTTTTTTTTTTTTTGCGTAATTAGTTTAAAAAAATAAAAAAAGGTTTGGGAATTATACCGCTCATGAAGAAGTACCGACCTCATGCAGACTCTGTACGGGTCGAACCTTTTAATATCGACCCTGACTGACCAAACATCCCTCAACCACTGTTTTTTAAACGTTTCATTGTGAGTTCGTAGAGTCGAGGGTTTCCGTTTGGCCACCGATTGGATTCAGAGAATCCTCCCGCACTTCTACGATGCCACATGTGACCTGGAAGTTCAGCTGCTCACCTCATATATGTGAAGGGGGGGGGGGGGGGGGGGGGGGTGAGACCAAAAAAAAAACAACAGAAATTAAAAAACCAGGGATAAACCCAATTTTGGTTGTGTGTGTGG
>JAVQJF010040822.1:0-42257 GCA_036023855.1 Gadopsis marmoratus | reverse complement strand
ATATTTGCAAAGGAGCCTGTAATACAATCTCCACGGTTATGGAGTCATTCTCAGCTTGAGTGCGTGCTGTGTAATTTTATCTGCAGTATTTCCTGAGGTGGCACATTTCGACGGCCCACGCTGGGGACCTGTTAGGGAGAGTGGTGCAACGAACAAGGCCGAGGGAATCCAAAGGGGAGAAGGCTGCGAGCTCCTCGCGCTCGCGCAGGGGCCACGTCTTCTAACCAAACGCTTGCTTTCTCCGACGTTCCACCGCTCGCTGCATTTGATAATCCCATGAGCCACTGCGAGCACCATTACATTCCGCGTGCCTCGACAAATGCAAGTAAGTCACTATCATCGGAGCATGGTGTTTATGATGGAAAACACTAGCTTTGGCTTGTGTGCAGAGCAGCCAGCGCTTTATTACAGGAACTAGCACCGAAAAGCAACGAAATAGCACTATGCCTGTCAACCTTCCTATAAAGTGCTAAACCCTCAAGGTCTTTTTATTTTTTATGTTGGGGCCTTCACAGGCGATAAGAAGTCATCGCTGTATTTATTTCAAACTGCCTGCTGTGGCTGAAGTCAGAGGCATACAGTGTACCACTTGCTTTGAGCCACAGTTTTGCTTCCCCCAGGAAATACCTGCTGCAGAGCCTTTCATTAAAAGTAGGGACATGGCTGTATGCTGGCCAATGTGAGTAGATGGTTTAAATTTAGCCTTAAACAATGCTGTCCAATTAATAATTTCGTCCTAGGGTGGATAGAAATGTAGGCCGGGTTTGATCTTTTCTCCCACGCTCTCTTTTCACTAAGTCTACAAACAACTACTCGCCACTTTCTGTTCAAAACCAGTGTCTGCAGGGCGAGATTGTCCAAAAGTGTGCGCAGTCATCTCCATTTCAATTATTATTACGTCTGCACCCTCTACTTGACGGCTTTTCAGCCCCGCCTTTGAATGTGGCCAGTTTTTAACATGTTTGCTTTCAGATGTCGTCAGACGTAGTTTGTGCTGTTAGAAGTTGTCTTGGCCGTACTGGAACATCTATAAAAACACAAGAGAACTCCAAGGCGCTCTCTCTTCAGCAACGTTAAGGTCTAGCATGACCATGAACATGACAATAAAGGCATTAGAGTTGTTTAAAAGAAAGTGCCATGTGGTTCTTTTTGTGGCTGTTGAGTCTGCATGTATTCCTGTCCAAAGACCACCACAAACAAACTAATTCTGAGTCCAGGAAGCGCTCCTAGCCAAACATCTTTGAACTGTATTAAACACAGCGAGTCGCACAGGATAACCTGTGCAGTTAGCAACCAAGCAGACAGACGCGTGAATACATTCTGCGGCACCACTTCATGGTGGGACTGGGCCCTTGCAGACTACAGGACTAGGATTTGAAATTAGAGAAGTGAAGTGAATCCCGTGCTTTTATTTTGGTGACTTCTTGCACTCATCTACCGCCTATTGTCCCTGCAGCTGCTAATAAGAGGCACGGTGCAGACAATAATAATGTCCCTCTCAACTGCTCTGGTATCAGCATCGAAGGGCAAGCTGGACCTGGCTGTGCTGCTTGGCAAGCTTATTGACCAATCAGGTAACATTCTGCTGTTGTTCCGTGCCCTTTTCCCATGATTTCCAATGCCAACATGCCATAAACTGGTTATAAACCGAATGAGTGCCGTGTTACATCGGGGAGCTGGGGATGAACACCAGCGGTGCGTTTAAAGTGGAAACGTCTGGCGTTGGTTTGCAAACTCTTTCCGACGGATGAGTTGAATCCCGTCGGTGCACATTGTTGTCTATCCACATTTAAGATCTGATCGGGTGAGTCAATATGTTGGTGGTCACTCGGCCGACTTCCAAACAGCCATCAACACATGACGGAGCACATTTGAGCAGAATTATGACTTTGACCCTTCACGTTCAGTGCTGTCTCTCTCAATGAACACGCACACAGAGCTGTGTTCCTTCGCCTCTGGAGCAGCAACTACTACAAAGACTTGATGCAGCAGCTTGTTTGGGAGGATTAAAGACGAGTCCGTGGCTGAGCGGACAAAGAAAATAATGTCACCCACAACAAAATCAAAACCACATTATCCACAGTGACTAATGAATATTTTCTTCATCGATTCATTTCTGGACTAATTCTTTTTCAAGGAATCGATAGACTGACACCCACATTGTAATTTCACAGAGCCGTGTTCAATTAACATGGATATAAAACAGAGAAGAGCAGTGCATCCGTATATTTGCCACTTTGGCCTGATACATTTCCTTCTTTCTGTTGCTCAGCTAGCAATTAATCGACTACTAGTTTGAGCACCGAGCCTCTTCCACAGAAGATTACAGGCTGCACTAGATGATCTGAACGCAACACAGCGGCGAGCGCCTGCTTAGCACCAACGATGGAGAAACGAATCAGATGGAACCACGTGAACAGCTAAACAAAGCCACCAGGACAGCGTGAGCACACGCAGGCGGCAGAGGACGCACGGTCAAAGGAGAATCAGTGCAGCACATCTACCTCTTGGCGCTGGTGGAGAGCTTGGCAGCGGTCTTGCTGGAGATTTTGGCCTCCTTCTTCTTGGGCTGAGTCTGGTCCCGCTGCTCGGGGCCCGGCTGCTCCGGTGGAGCCGCCTCCCTCTGCTCGGCGTCCGAGCTTCCCCCACTGGTGTTGGGGCTGTCGTCCGGCCTCTGCTGCACCTCACTGGACATGCTGACACTGCGTGCGCACACACACACACACACAGTATTATGAATACATACTGAATACACAGACGCACTCACAGCTGTACTGCCGGGCCCGTCATCTGCATGGATTAGCAACAATAACCTAGTCATGTCTGGTGTATCAAAGGAGAAGGACATCAACTAATGAGCATTTCCATTGTAGGAGCTGCGTGTTATTTTTTCAGATTCACTGATGAGCATCGACAAGAAATTCTAAACCTTCTATATGAAATTGCTGCTTGAGGACTGAGAAAACTCAATCCGCTGATGAAGACTCTGACATGGTCGAAAGGCCTTGAGCTTGGACGGTTTCGCAAAACTACTACGCCTTAACGTCAACAGTTAACTTTCTTGCTTAGTGCACGAGTGGTTTTTTTGTGTTTAAAATGTCAGAAAATGCTCCGTCGCAATTTCACAGCGACATATTTCAAATGTCTTTGTTTTGTCCAGCCAACAGTCCAGAACACAAAGAGATTCCGTTTGCAATGAAATAAAACAGAGAAACGTAGCGGAGGAGCTGGAACCAGTGAATGTTGGGCGTGTTTGCTTGCCAGAGGACTTCAACGATAACTCAAGGGGCATCCCGGTGGCTGAGGGCTTGAGGCGCCAACCATGAACCGTAATAGGTGTTTTCGGACCGGAGGAGCTTTTTCATAGTTCCAAGAACAGCTGACGGTCCCATCCCCCTTTTATTTTGTTCACCGGGAACCATGGTAGTTGGCTTACAACGCTGATCTGAGGGACTTTTCTAGCTCCTGCTTCAGAGTAGCTACTCTCCCAGCACAAGAGGAGCCTTCAGCTACAGAGCCTACGTGTAGCACTGCGATTGGTGGAATGCAGCTCGATGACGTGACGATGGATTTAAAAAGAAATGGGCCAAACGGTGAGGTCCAACTTTACTGAGTGAGCGCAGATGCGACGGGGGAAATACAACACGATTTGGACTCATCAAAGCGAAATATTAAACCCTTTTGTCCTGTGATGGGAACCTGAACTGTAGGTTGGACAAAACAAGAACATTTGACAACGTCGCCGTGCGCTGTAGGAACTTTAGTCGGCCATTCTTTCCCAAATCTGAACTATCTGCAGACATCGTACAGGCAAACAATTCATCGCACCGTTAAAATCATGACTGTTAAAAAAACATAAACTAGAAGGGTTATCCCCCCCCATACAGAGGTACGTATATTTGGAGCCACAGAGGGTGAAAGGTTCCATACAGACATCAGATATTTTACCACACGACGCCAGAACCAGCCAAGAGTCTCCATAATAAAAGACACCTACAAGGTCCTGTTCATTTGACCCAAATCCTCCATCGCTGCGTGTGTGAACCTCAAGGTGAACGTTTACGTTCAAAGGTCGGACATGAAAAATGTACGATACAGATGAGCGAGTGTTGAGCTGGAACGAACGTCAAATTGGACAGAAGTGAGGACGGGTGGTCCAGTAAACACGACGTGGGCTTTGGCGAGCCGCTATCTGACAACACGGCCTTCTCACGCGATGAGCTGCAGTTCTCGTGGCGTGCTGATGTGGGAGATGACTGGGAGTTCGCATGGGTCTGGGTCTGGGTCTGGGTCGGGGTCGGGGGGACGTTACAACACGTGCACGCTCTGGGCGACTGGAACCCTCTCGCCGTGTGTTTCCAGTTGCCGGGTGAGGACAAACACACTGAAAGGAGAAGACAGAGCAGCTCACGTTGGGGCCGATGTGTGCTTTCTGCTTTCTCAGTTCAGGTGTGAAACAGTGAAAAACACCTCGACAACAACGACGAAACTGGGTGAAGCTACAACCTGGGTGTTACTGGGCAGGGCCCCTTCCTTTAACGTGCACTCCAACGTGTCAAAGTCGCCCCGCAGACACTTTTGCAACCAGCTGCAGTGGACGCAGCCTCGCTGGATGTGACCTTCTCCTCAGCTCGTGCACGGTGTGGTTTCAACAGGCGGCTCTTTGAACACAACATTTAAATTAAAACAACAAACGCTGGCGCACCGGTGTCCAACTACCGCCTGGCCGAGGTGCTGCACAAGTTTAAACTGCACCGTTTGGCGCAGTGGGCGACACCGCGGCTACTGACGGCTTCTATAGGGGCGCGCGCGCGCACGGACACATTGCACGCGGTTAAAGAGGAGTGGGTTTAATGTGACTGGGTGTCTGTCTGTATTCAGCAGCGCCACACAGAGAGGGAACGTCCTCTGTCCCCCCCCCGCCCGGCTCGGGGAGTTAACAGCAGGGCAGCGTCCTCGCTGTGAGACATGTTGATGCAGACAGCGGCGACATGAAGCTCAACAACACTCTTATCCGAAATCCAGCCTAGCAGCAGGACCGGAGCTCGCGCTGACCGCTGCCAGACCTGCTCCAGCACAAAAGGCAGACTGGAGACTGGAGACTGCCCCCCCTCCCTCTCTCTCTCTCTCCCTCCCCCCCACCGCCCCCTCCCTCTCGGGAGATAGCGTTATAAACCTCCCTCCTGTTCGTGGAGTTGGCTCCTTTCGGCGGAGACTCACCTTTACTGAGCGGGTCTGTGCGCGCTGCGGCAGGAGAAACGCGTTATAACGTCCAGCGTCTGTTCCGTGATCCGTCGCACTGGCTGTCCGCTGCCTCCACTGAGAGAATGCGCCGAGCCGCCGCGGTCAAGGTGGAGCGTCGTTACGCGCGTCGTTTCCGGTTTCGGCCGACAAAATAAAAGCCGAGGCTGCGGTGGGCGCGCTGCAAATAAAGTCGGACTGAATTTAAAACCACAACTTTGGGAAATTAATACAGGGTGCTATTCTTTTTCTTTTTTTAAGTATTAAGAATTATAATGTCCAGCATAGTGTAATGTAAATAACGCAACTCTTCTGTTGCTGCCGCAACGTGTGAATTTCCCGTCAAAATACGTCACCTTATTTAATGTCACCTCATTTTAAATGCCACGCCGTGCGCTGTGCGGAGAGCCAGCTCAGCCAAGAACGGGACATTTGCCACCAAAACCGAAGATCGTGGCTGTTTCTGAACAAAGCCACAGCCGACGGCCGACAATCTACTCGTTCGACATTGTGAATATAAAACTGCGGCCTCCTCCTTCTCCTGCTGGTGGCGTTCGCTCACTCCCCGAAGAGACAAGAACCGCAATTTAGGCCAAGAAGTGGCCAACCTAGCCCCCCCTGCCTAGTTATTCCCCCCCCCTAAAATAACACATTCTCATTGGCATCCTTTTTATATATATTTTTTAACGTTTAGGTGAAGAATGCTCATTTCCGGTTTTCCCTCTTGTTTGCCGCAGCTTGACACGTCAGCCCGCCTCTGGAGCGCTGGCAGCCTTTGATGACAGACAGCGTAGACTACAAAGGAAGTGAGGACGGGAGGAACACGGTGCGGGCCGCGCTGCGTGCGGACGAGTGTGCGCTGGGATTTTCAGTGGAGCCCATTTCCCGGGTGGCGCTGCCGGTGTCCCGCTGCCGGTGTCCCGCTGCCGATGTCCCGCTGCTGCGGGGAGGCCAAGGGCCAGATGTTGACCCCGTTATTCAGCTCATGTAAAAACATCAGAGGCCACCCTCAGGCAGACACCTACATATATTAAGTGGCAATATATAAATAGCTGCATGAAGGCACAATTTCATCCGAACTGTCGTTCCTTAACCGTCTGTGGCACATTTCTATTGTAAATTCATTAAATGACATTTTTCAAACAACTATTGTCCGTGGTTTGAGGCGACCACTGCGGAACCTTTTAACCTGAACGATGTTTCCCTACGCCGCAGTGCAGCGACGGACGTTAGCAGCTCAACATGCGCCATTGAAAACAAACGTAGCAGATACGGCGGGTGCTGCTGCTGCTTGTATGCTAACCAGTTCGAAGCCGCGGCTCGTCTTCACTCTACGTGCCCACACGCCCACACGCCATGGAGACTATTTTGGAGCAACAGCGTCGCTATCACGAAGAGAAAGAGAGGCTAATGGATGCTAAAACTAAAGAAATGCTACACAAGAAGTCTACGGTAAGCCGCCCGCTTCACGCTAGCATTAGCACCGCCGCTAACACGGCAAACATCTGCAGGTTAACTCGTGCTTTCAAATGCGCCTTGTTTCTCTGTTTTCTGACAGCTGCGGGATCAGATTAACTCCGACCATCGAACACGAGCCATGCTGGATGTAAGTTAAGCAAGATTCTTTTTTTTATCCTTTATTTGTTTTAAATGGCTAGCACCGGCTGGCTAACGCAAACTCATGAATATCATCCGTAAAGCAACATATCCCTCCCTCCCCCCCCAGCCTCAACTCCACCAAAATGTGACCACTATACAGCAGCAAGATGTGCAAACTTACGCTTTAAACATTTAAATGAGTCCTTTTGTGTACTGCGTGTGGAAGAGAGGTTCAGTGAGTCAGTTACATGGCTGTGTTTATTTAGTGTTCAACATGAAAACCATGTTCGTCTTTTTGACAGAGGTATATGGACGTGAGCGCAAATCTCAGAGACTCCTACGAAGACAAAGATGGGTGAGTCTTTTCTACGTGACTAACATGCGCCAGTCTAAGTGGCTGTAGCTGTCTTAACTCGTATCCAGATGTGTTGGAATGGCCCTTGTCCAATCCACAGATGCTGTTGAGAGATTATCGCACTCTTGAGTTGTTTTTAAGGACTCATTTCTTTGTGTTAACTGTGGATTGTTGCATGCGGTCTCGTCACTTTGAACAAGAAAAGCCCTTTTCTCCTTGACAGAATGAGAAGGGATGAACTCGCCGCCATCTCGGGGCCAAACGAGTTTGCAGAGTTCTACAACAGGCTGAAACAGATCAAGGAATTTCACAGAAAGCACCCAAATGAGGTACTTGCCCTCTTAACTTGTAAATGCTTAAATTGGACTGTGTAAACCTTTTGAAACGGATTATTAACAAGAATGCTGTCATGTGTCTCTTGTAGATTTCCATTCCCATGTCTGCAGAGTTTGAGGAGCTGATGAAGGCCAGAGACAACCCCAGCGAGGAGGCTCAGAGTAAGTCTAAGTGCAGTTTAAATAGTCACAATTTCATCTTAATAGGCTCCGTCTCCGATGGTTGTCTTCAGCAAACACCGGTGCTCCCTGATAACTGGTCCTAACAAAGGTGTTGGCTCTTTTTAAAACCCAAGATGATCCAGTCCAGTGGTGAAAGTGTTACGAACACAGCTGTCTTCACTAAAGCAGTTACAGCCAGGAAATTCATAGCTATTAACTAGCTGCAATACACCTTGTGCATCACGGATAATGCCTGTATGGAGTTCTCAGGTGACGATGTGATAACAGATTAGCTGCTAAAATTAAAAATGAGCTGAAATCATGATGTGATTTTAAAAACCAAATGGCAAGTCACAATTTAAGGGCTCCTTGTCAAAAATGTTTATCATGTTTCAAAACAACAAAAAATCTCTGATTTCTAATTTTCATGTATTTTCTAACTCTGATATCAACAATATCTGCCTCAAAAATTATTTTAATCGCTGCATTGATATTATATTGTCTTTAAACCTGCAATAACCTTTTTTGTGTTTTTGGACCATTTGGGGAAACAAGCTGTGAACACAACATTGACATATAATCACTTTTTAAGTTGATATAGTGAACTTGTTGGTAAACAGTTGCTCTTTTTACACATCCAGCAGTTACAGAACAACATTATCATTCATTTGCAGTCATGTTTGTGTCACCTCAGGGATGGACTTTAATATTTTCAAGCACTGGCCAACAAGCCCTTCAATTTGGTGGCCAGAGTAACTTTTTTTGGTGGCTGAAATGTAAAGTTGTGTAAAAACAAGGGAGCCAATCGCAGCTAACATTGGGCGAGAGGCGGGGAAACACCCTGGACTGGTCGCCAGTCAATCACAGGGCATTAACAGAATGAAAATATATTTTTATAATAATTCATTTAAATTGAAAGTTCTTTGTAAACATGTGGTACATACAGCTCTGGAAAAAATTAAGAGACCACCGCAAAATGATCAGTTCTCTGGTTTTACTATTTATAGGTACGTGTTTGAGTAAAATTAACTTTGGAAAATTTGGAGTGGTCTCTTAGGTTTTTCCAGAGCTGTATATTCTCTCTCAGTCTCTTAGTTCATAGTCTCGCTCCCTCACGCAGATAGAATAATAGAATGTTGAACTAAAATGTGCGAAGGAATCTGGATGTTTGTGGCGAAGGCTCGCAGTATAGGGATAAGAAATGGAGGCCAAAGGGTCCACCTACATGGAGTATTTGGTGGCCACGGAAAGCTGAGGGAAGCTGCACATTTAACTGACAATTCTCTGTATGTTCATCACTGAATGAGACCCCCTTTTTCCATTATTGCATTGTTTTCTCGTTATTTGATACATTGTTATAAAAGTATCGATCCTTTAGTTTATGGATTCATCATGTGAAACAGACGGCTTCTGCTGCTTTACAGTATGTTCTCCTCACCGTCTACCCTTCCTACTGCCTGTTCATTCAATAGTTGCCTACTGCTCTCTGTATTATTTGTGACTGTCACTTGTGAGCAGTATTTTGTCCGGATCCTGCAGGAACAGTGACTCCCATCGTTTCAGACAGGTGACAGCTGAGGGGGCTTTTCATACCCTTGAGCCTGGCTTTCTAATGCTAGTTTGCTCTACAGCAGGTTAGCTAACCACCATAAGGATCTACCCCTGTTAAAGATAAACTAGATAAGACTGGTGTTCACTGGCTAGCACACTAACCTGGTTTTGTGAGACAGGCCCCAGATCTGTAATGGACGATTGAGTGAAGTGTGTATGTCTTCCACAGACCTGGTGGAGTTCACTGATGAGGAAGGATACGGCCGCTACCTCGATCTCCACGACTGCTACCTGAAGTACATCAACTTGAAGGGAGCTGAGGTCCTGATCCTTTAATGTCAGCGTAATTAATGTTGCACCTCCAAACTGAAACCTTCTATCATTTATTAAACACTCTCGATGCCGTCTTTCCACAGAAACTGGAGTACATCACTTTCCTGTCTTCATTCGACCAGCTGTTTGACATCCCCAAAGACAGGAAGAATGCTGAATACAAAAAGTAGGTCCATCACGTTTATTCCCATCTGAAGTGAAAGTGGAATATATATTCAACATTTAAGACAAGACAATTAACCCATCTTCCTGAAAGTATGGTGGATATATTCGGTAAGATATAAATTCAAATTTCTGTGTAGATGTGCGTGTTGTGTGCTGTTGGACTAACATGTGATATGGTGGCTGATATGTGCAGGTATTTGGAGATGCTGCTGGAGTATCTACAGGACTACACAGACCGGGTGAAACCTCTGCTGGTCCAGAACGAGCTCTATGGCAAAGTGCTGACAGACTTTGAGAAAAAGTGGGATAACGGGACCTTTCCAGGCTGGCCTGTAAGTCCCCCTGAATGTTCTTTATATGTGATGACGGTTGGATTTTGTTATTCGTCTCATCTGACCTGATGGTTGTTGTTTTTTTCTTCTTCTTAATCTGTTTCTTTGGACTTTAGAAAGAGACAAGTAGTGCTTTGACACATGCTGGAGCTCATCTGGACCTCTCTGCTTTTTCTTCTTGGGAGGTGAAACATCAAGTGATTGTTTATCCAGTAATATTAATACTGAGGTTGCTTATTCGTGCTGCTGCTGATGTGATTTTCTGCTATTCTTTCACACAGGAGTTGGCTTCCTTGGGTCTGGACAGATTGAAATCTGCTCTCATGGCATTGGGACTGAAATGTGGGGGGTAAGTAAGCGCGCACACAGAAAAAAATAACATTAAAGCAGCATTGTTCCGATGGTTAACCGCCCCTCCACCGCAAAAGTACAAGCGCAATTGTTGTGTATTGTGTATTTTTCAGCACTCTGTTAGCTGCCCTTCACTACAGGAAACATGCTGCTATTGTCACAGTTCCTGCTTGGGGACATGTTTCTAGAAGTAAATCTGAGCAGTGTTCAGGAGGAAAACTAAATGCAAGTTCCCTGTACTTTGAGGTGCTGCCAGCAGTGCTGTCGATCATGTAGATGTGTCGTCACATCACACTAAGGAACAGCTACAACAATGCAACACAAACGGGAGTGATTCGACTCTACGGATGTCGTTAGTCCCACAACCACTTACTATACTCGTCTATAAACGGCACATGAAAATGATGACATCCTGTCCTGCTGTCAAACATATGACCTTGCAGCCTTTTGAGGTACATTGTTACTGTGATGAAAAGTAGGTAAAGTAAGTCCAATTTTATTTCCCAGGCTGTAGTTCCTGCCTCTGCTCCCGAGGCAGTATGTAATGATGGCTACCAGCTATCCCGTAGCATTTACAGCACTCGCTAGAACAATTCCATGTTTTGTTTTTGTTCATTAACGCTGAATCATAAAATATGTTTTGTTCTGGTGAAAAGCAAGATTAGCTTACACTTTTTTAGCTTCTACTTCAGGGTTCTTTTGGCCAGCTCAGGTTTCCGTCTTCTCCGAATGTGTTGAGGGCTGACGTGTATCAGCTTTTATTTTAACTCTGTTTAGAGTGACTCATCTTATTATCACTTGTTCGATGTGTATTATTTCTGACTTCGGTGCACCTGGAAAACAGAAAAGGCACATTGACAACCAGCCTCCTTGAGCTCTTAATGGCACATTCGAGAGCATTTATAAAGTTAGCGTATTTCCACTGTTTTGATAAGTTTGAGAAAACTGTACAGTTAAAAAGAGGAAATAAATCTTGTGGCACCCGTTCCCTGTCCCCAAGGCCACCCACATTGGGATCCACTGGCCTAGAGGCAAGCGTGAACACAAGACTGTTGCAGTATGTGTACAGCATCATTCACACTGCAAGAAAGCACCTGGGAATAGACAAACTTAATATTAATAACCGAATGTGCACAACAAGTGTAGAGCATGTCATGCAGCCAGGACAACTGATTGAATGCGAGTGTATGTCGGACAGGACTCTGGAGGAGAGAGCTCAGAGACTCTTCAGCACAAAAGGCAAATCCCTGGAATCACTGGACCCTTCACTGTTTGCCAAGAATCCCAAAGCCAAAGGCCCTAAAAAGTAAGTGGCTGTTAGAAAAATTAAGTCTAATGCTGACAGTGTCTTATGATAGTGTTCATTATATAATTCATAACAATTTCCATCCATCACTTCTGCAGAGACACAGAGCGTAACAAGGAAATTGGCTTCCTGGAGGCCCAAGTCTATGAATATGTGGAGATCCTCGGGGTGAGTGAATATATATGTGGAGGTTAACTCTGCTGCTGAATTGATACATGAAAAGAAAAATGTCACCCCAGCTTACTGCGCTCAGATACGACGGTTTAAATGACAGCTGTTGGTGTTGTCGGCGCTTAACAGGAGCAGAGGCAGCTGACTCATGAGAACGTCCAGAGGAAGCAGGCCCGGACCGGAGAGGAGCGCGAGGAAGAGGAGGAGGAGCAGCTCAGTGAGAGCGAGAGCGAAGACGAAGACAACGAGATCATCTACAACCCCAAGAACCTGCCACTGGGCTGGGACGGCAAGGTCTGCAAATACTCCTGTCCAAAATTAGCAGTACTCCTGTACAAAAGAACACCAACGCAACATTCAGAACGACTCTTCAGGTGCATGACGTCATGTGACTGGCGTTGGTGGAGTGTAGGAGCTGCACCTACTCCACCAATCTCAGAATTAGCATGGTCATCTGGCTCAGTGGGCTTAGTAGCTGTTACTGATTCAGTTAAGACAACCAAGCAAACTCAAAGGCACATGGTAGAAAACCTTCTGCAAATGTAATACTGAAAAGAAAAGGACAGAACAACCACACACACACACACACACACACACACACACAACTGCTCAGCTTTGTGGAAGATGGTCAGCAGTGCTCACATGACTATGACGATAACATGACTAACCAGCAAAGATTTTGCAGTAGAAACAGTAAACAAAAACAAACTGTTTTGGAAACCTCCTACAGTGTATTTCTGTCACACTGAATGGCATTGGGCACAAACTTCTACTCAACTGTCAGGACCTGTTGCTCAGACCTCGCGTTACATCACTGGCTACGTGGTTCTTATAGTTTTATGGCGGGTGGCATCCAGGTGCATTACTGCCACCAGAGAAGAACAGACAGTACACTCAATATCTACATCCCTCCAGTTTTGGTTACGTGGTTGTTTACCTCCAGTGGCCGGACGTCTCACCTTGCTGCAGTGATGTCACGGTGTACTCCATCCAGCACACCGTGACATCACTGTTGTACACAGATCACTGTACTAGTCAGGGGCAGTACCGCACAGTCCGTGTATAATGTCCTCTGTGCTTCCTAAAGGGGTTTTGCTGTATTCACGTGCTCCTAGGGTGGATCCCATTTCCCGATTTGTGAAGTCGTTCTTCCGAAGTCATAACGTGGAAACAACATGGCCACCTGAAAGAAGATGTGCTGCATTTAGAGCATTTAAACAACACGTCGATCGCTGTTTCCAGTGATTGTTGTCCCGCACTTCTTGCTGTCCTAAAGCTAAAAAATAATTCAAATAAACTAAAACTAAAATATTGCTTTACCTGACTTGTTATCAGGGTTGATGCTAATAAATAACTAATCTAGGTCACTATATGGACAGCAACTAACTGCTACAGCTAATACCACATTACAGATTATATATTGATTACAAAATTTGAATTCTAAGGTTTCTTACCATCGATCAAACATTTTAATTTCGTCCGTCATGTTTCTGCGTATGTGACGTCAAGTTTCAGCAAGTCGGCCGAGTTGTGTACTAACATTTTCACTGACTTCCTGCTGTGATTTTTCCCAGTCGGGAACTTATCTCATTATTCCGACCCCACATGAATGCAACATTTGCCAGGTCTGACACAATAACCCCCGATGATGTTGCCTCAGGTTGGGCTGCAGAAAGCCAGCGTGACATTGTAGGGTCGCGGAGCTTGAAAGACATGAGATAATATCACCTAGGAAGGTGCTAAAAATTGCATTATGGGAAGTGTAGGATCTAGTTTTATTTGGAGCTTGACTCATACTAGGGACTAAAAGTTATATCTCTGCATCTGCTGGTTTGATTTTAACATTTTAATCTGTCTCTGCGACATGAAATCACTGGACCACTTTGATGCAGCCCCTCTCGGATCTATTTAAGATCCTGTTGTCTGTGGGCTGGATCGGCACTGTAAAATCCTGGTCTTCCACTCTTCTGTTACGTGCTGCACATTTGTGTTGTGTTTGCTGACTCTCTTATTCCCTCCAGCCAATTCCATACTGGCTGTATAAACTCCATGGGCTGAACATCAACTACAACTGTGAGATCTGTGGAAACTACACCTACAGGGGTCCCAAAGCCTTCCAGCGGCACTTTGCGGTATGTTATTGTTTTTATCAGGGACTTATGTTCACCAACCATGCTCAGGTCTTCTAACTGCCATCCTATCGAAGTCAACATAGTACATTGCTTATGTTGTTAAGTGTGTACTTCTGACACTGAAGTGTATTTTGTGGTGTTTTTTGTAGGAATGGAGGCATGCTCACGGCATGCGCTGTCTTGGAATCCCCAACACCGCTCACTTTGCCAACGTCACACAGATTGAGGACGCTGTCTCCTGTAAGAGTCTTGAGCTTGTTATGAACATCTGGATTTGTGAAGAATTCTGAAAGTTGGTTTCTATGAGTGTTTTTGTTTCTGTCACTCACAGTGTGGGCAAAGCTCAAGTCCCAGAAGGCATCAGAGCGGTGGCAGCCAGACACAGAGGTGAGTCCACATTCAGATTCACATTCAACTGTATTGTCTTTGCTCAAGGCAACAAAATGCAGTTAGAATCCGACCAGCGGTGCAAAAAGCAGTACGGTGCTGAAAAAAAAAGCTGTTCTGTCCGCCCGGATGGCACAGCGTCCCGCTAGCTCAATAGCACTACCAGGAACGCTGCTGTTGAGCCATGTTTCTGTGATGGATGGAATCAGGACAACTGATTGGGAAATAATGCTTCCTAGTTCCAATGTGCATGCTCATTCCACGGCTTGTGTGTTTTTCAGGAAGAGTATGAGGACTCCAGTGGAAATGTGGTCAACAAGAAGACGTATGAGGATCTGAAGAGACAAGGCTTGCTGTAGAGTGAGGAGACAGAGTCACATAGAAGAAGAAGAAGAAAAAACCCTAACATCTAAGGAGCGTCCTTTTAAGATTTGCTATATTTTTTAATCAGCCGTGTTTCTTTTTATTTGTACGTAGTCTCGTTTACAGACTGCGTCCCAGCCTCATTCCTCCCTTTGATAACTTTGTAATGTGGCAAACATTGACAATTCTAATAAACTAAGTACTTTTGTCACTGTACTGTTTGTCTTTATCATCTGTTCGTTAACTCCTGAGCGTTCTGCTCTACTTGACAGTCTGCCTTCTACAAATATTTCAGTATCAGTGTGCAGAGTCAGACCTCTGAGCGCATGCTTTGATTTATTGTTGCAATTGACTCGTAAGCATATTTTAACTCTTTTTGTAGAGTAGTTTACTACTGTGAGTTTATGGTGGCATTAAACACTCGAGTAATAAATTAGAACATGGATAGTTTTATTTGTTTTAATGAGCACACTGCTGTTGCCATAGAGCCTTGTTTGACTACAAATGGTGCAAACAAATGGAACATTTTTACTAAAATCACCATATAACCTCTTTGTGAGCAGAATCCCCACCGTCCTTTTGATGGAATACATTCAGAGCGGTTTATACCAATATATTGTTGATGGTAGGATGTTCTGACAAGGTGCTGAATTGCTTCAGATAACATAACATAGACGTTGACACTAACATCAAAGATGGCCAAGAACCAATAACTGCTTCACAGAAACAGGAAGTGTTGATGCAAAGTACGATAGTGTTAACCTTTACCAGGGTTAATTGTTTCCTCTGCGGGATAAAGGTCAGATTAGCTGTTAATCCAAATAACCAGCGCTGGAAGAAGTACTGCGATCATTTCAGTAAAAGTAAGTTCTATATAGTTAGCTAGTTTTAACTATATACAGTTAGCTAGTTTAGTCCAGTGGATCCCAACATAGGGGTCGGGCCCCTCCAAAGGATCACCACATAAATCTGAGCAGCCGTGAGTAGATTAATGAAAGTTAAAAATAAAAGATCTGACACACATCTGTATTCAATTTTTGGACTTTTTTATAATCTGTGCTTTTTTTGTCAAATATTGGATCATGTTGCATCTTTGGGCCTCGAACAGTTATTAAAACGAATTATTTACATGAATAGGCGTCTGGATAAATAAGCACTCGCTCTGTCATTGTCTCGGAGTGATGATGGACCGGCTCACCTGGATTCCGTAAGAAAATCCACAAGCGCACTCTTCTTGCTGTAATGAGTGAAAAATACAGTTTTTAGAATTGCCACTCCTGAGCAGATTAACGAGCCACATATTCTGCCTGATGTGCATTCCTCTGAGAATGTCACTGAAACCCTGCCAGCATCGTCTCTGAAGGAATCCACGCTGGCAGTCATCCAATTTGACTTTGCACTTTCACATTTCTGAATTGCGTGGACTGAAATGTGTTAACTACTGATTGTGACTTAGCTAAAGATCAACAAGTACTTTGTTATAATTTTAAGTTAATCACGAGTAAGATCTGCTGTCTAAGTGTTCGTACAACAGATTGAAGTCTACTTCAGTGACTTTATTCTTCACCCAGCAGGCCCTTAGGCAAGCTTCATATTGCAAACGTGTTTGTTCAGGTTCACAGGTGAAGTCATGCGAGGCACTGGTTTTATGGGCTTTAACCAGCATGAAATGCTCTTTACGGACGCCACATTGCATCTACTGCCCAAGTAAGTACAGTGGGTGAGCATCAGCGTGGCGATGTCAATGGCCAAGTAAAGTATTTTAAAGTAAGACTATAGTCCCGCTCACACGTGCAGTTCCTGACATGTTCAGGAACGTTTCCTGCTTCGGTTCATGTGTGAATGGGAGCAGGGGTCGGCACACAGATTGGATTGTTACTTTTACTTGAGTGAAAGATCTGACTGCTTCTTCCACTGGAAGAGTGGTATCAATCTTCTCATCTAACTCTTGGCAAGAAAGTGTATTTCCCAAAATACTGAACTTTTCCTTTTAATTAGATCCCTGCAGACTAAAACTTGCGGTTTCATGTTGCAGGTAGAACTAGGCATGGCTTGTGTTTTAACACGGCTGCCAACAGCACTAAGGTGTATCTCAAGGCGTGAGATGCCTGATGCCATGGTTTAATTTGAGTGATGGATATACGAGAGGTACAGCTTTTGTAAAGGTGCTTTCTTACAGGCAGGTATTTATTTCCTGTGACAACGCTCCAAGCCAAGACAGGACTTAAGGTATTATTTTGACCGTTCTTTATACTCTGTTAGACTGTCTGTTAGTCCATCTTAATTGAGTTCTTTTTTTTATCAATATAGAGGAGCTGGTGTATTTCAAACCAACATTTTCAGGACGTGTTGACCAGCAATGTCGTCATATTATATGGTCAAAGGTACGTGAGGACATTATTTATATTTCTGAATGCATTAATGGGAACACCATGTTAATGTTGAAGCTGGCAAAGGTGGAGCTTATTTTACTTTACTGCTGGATGTCTTTTGAAATTCCCCATTGGTGATCGGTAAAATCTTACTTTAATCTATGGTTACACATCATAATTTATTTGTATGATCATGTTTTGTATTAGTAATCTGAATCTTAACAAGTAACTTCAGTTATCAAATAAATCTAGCGGAGTACAAAGGGCACTGATCCACTCTGAACTGTAGTGGAGTAGAAGCATAAAGTCGCAGAAAATGTAAATACTCAAGTTAATCTCAAAATTCTACCTAAGCACAGCACTCGAGTAAATGTACTTAGTTATTTGCCACCATAGGTACACTGTCTTAACGTGCTAATTTCTTACAATTGTTGAACGGTCTGCTTCTTTACCACATAAAGCTCACCACATCGGGAGGTTATAGTTCATTTACTGCTACGTCCATTAATGTGACTCTTGACGGTGCTGTTTGATAAGCTTAGTGTCTGTGTAGAAACCTGTATTGGGTGCAGTAATGACGAAAGGAGGACCTGCCTGCCTTTCACAGACAGGCCTGGATGTGCAGTGAGTCAATTGTTCCCCGGAGGCTTTTAAACTCCACCAGATGGGGCTCTTGCATCCAAGAGTGTTAGGCTCTGCAGGCTTGAAGTCTTGTCTTGGAAAAACAAAATGTAAAATACAGAATGACTTAAAGAATGTATGAAAAGTCATTCATTGCATATATACTGAAATCTATAATGCCAAGGATAATGCAAATGATTCTTTGAGAACTTGTCCTCTATTGCAGCAAACACAACAGCAATGAATGGTTTTCTCTTATTATTGCCTTGGAACATGATATATGAACCGAAAACAAACGCAC
Organism: Gadopsis marmoratus; assembly: GCA_036023855.1. Taxonomy (NCBI): domain Eukaryota; kingdom Metazoa; phylum Chordata; class Actinopteri; order Centrarchiformes; family Percichthyidae; genus Gadopsis; species Gadopsis marmoratus. The sequence goes on along the minus strand of JAVQJF010040822.1, from coordinate 24,180 downwards.
TCATGTGCCGTATACCTTCGTATATTTTGAGTTCTTCAAGTGGTTGAACTGATGTTGAGAAACTAAAAATAAAATGCATATAAAACTGAAATATACTCCCCCCCCCCACTGGCCACTTTATTAGGTACGCCTGTGCAGTCTAATGTAATACACACATGTATGTAAATGGGGTGGACAAACCCACCCGCTACGACTTCAATAATAAACATAAAGTGGAATTATCACCTTCAGTGTCAACAACAACTGAAAATGTATAAGCTTCATAAAGTAGAATTTGTCGCAGAGCTGTTGTATTACATTCAGGTGTACAGGTGAGTGTATATCAAGTAGTGCGATATTTTAAAAAGCCTTTTCCAACAGATTCGTGTGCACTATTAGGTGCACTTGAATATATATATTGTTTGTTATACATACAATTTAATATATGTATATAATACGAGATAAATTCTTAGCCTTGTGTTACTTGTGTCATACGAGCCTCATGTCTATCTGTACTTCAATCAACAAGGCAAAGAGTCTGTAGCCACGTCAGCGCCTGCAGTGGTGGAACGTAAAGTACATTTTTGAGGTACTTTTACTTTACTTGAGTATTTCCATGTAATGCTACTTTATACTCTTACTCCTCTACATTTACTACTTTCAGTCAGATTAAGATTTTACAGAAGCAAAACATATAATAATCTTAAAAAATGCAATCTATAGGTAAACACCCAACCAGTGTTTCCCAACCTTTTTGGCTCCTGAGCCTTTACAAAATGTAAATGAGTGTGTAGTTGGGGCTCCATGTCATGTTTCAGATTCAATTTAGATTTAATGTTCAAACTTGAATCATCAAAGCCTGCAGATGGCGCTACTTTACCATGATTCTTTTAGTAGAAACACACAGGATAGATTGTTTCAATATTATCCCTTCATTATCCTTGACTTTCCCATTAATCTCTGAATTGGAAGGCAAGTTCATCATCGTGAACTTCAACCTCATCCCAAACAGGGAGCCATTTTATCGGTCCAGACCCGCCCCGTATTAGGTCAACGGTTTGCCATTGGCCAGGCTGGCTGGAAATCTGTCTGAATGGCAGCGGGCCCAGACGCATCTGCCAGAGCAAACATGAGCTCGCAGATTCGTCTGGTTCCCAGGCTCCCTCTCAGCGTGTGGACACACTGAATCCTCCACACCTTCATCGTGGGGGTCTAACTAAGTCTGACTTAATGGTTGTGTTTTTGTTAAACTTGAAGCATTTTTGACATCTGACATTGAAATCTATGGCTGTGTGCAAGTGCATACATACACACACGCACACCCACAGCCTGGGATAGTTATGTTTCCACAAGGATTTTGTGGATTGGGGATCCCTCCGATTAATGACCTGCACAGCAGCAGATGTTTAATTGCCGTTGGAGTCCTTATCTGATGTTTTCCTGCTTGAAACATATGACAACATATAAAAAAAGCTTGTGTCTTGTTCTTCTCCTCATGTGTGAACACAAGTGGCAGATTTCATGATAACATTGTGAGCGTGTTCAGAGTGAAAATATGGTCATAATATGGTACCTCATATATCCTGTTTCAGTAAAGACCAGAGAGACGTGTTACTCATTTTTAATATCCTGGCTCTGAAGAACATGTACTTTATATAGTACAGTTATAAATGCTTTTTATAGCTTCAGTATATATGACTAATAACCTTGTATCTTGTTCGTTCCCTCGTGTAGTAAACATGTAAGTTATGGGATGGAAGAGACTTCAAAAGAACCTTGGGTAAAACACTCAGGGATTATGGCTAATTTAAGAGGCTAAACAAGATTTTAAAGTGTTCTCTAACACAATGTTGCGCTGAAATAGTAAAAGGCTTTATCCAAAACAAAAAAGCAATCTGCCCTTGTTTTACTTGTCAGGGCAAAGTCCATATTTCCTATTACCAAATATGTTCTCTAGTAATAACCTGTTTTTCATATTCTGCACTTCGTGTACTTTGATATTTTCTGTCTTGGGACATTTCGTACATAAAGTACATTGTTATCCAGCTACATTTTGATTACTGAAGGACAACTTGTTTGTTACGAGGGGTGATGAGAGAACAGTCTGCTCCGTGTACGTCTCCTTGGATATGACTTTTCCTTGGATGTGGACCAGGGGTGACTCTAATTTCCCCTCCTTGCTCTCTGTAGATTCTGTGGAACTATTAGAATGTGACTGTATCTGGCCTTCAGGGTCAGACCTGTCATGTGTATCTCGGTGTACAATCTCTGTCCTTTCAGCTGAAATAGATTGACTCTGCGTACTCTCTTCTGTGTACTGTCTTCTGCATACTCTCTTTTGTGTACTCTCTCTGCGTACTCTCTCTGCACACTCTCTCTGTGCACTCACTCTATCTGTTTTCTCTTTTGCTCTTTACGCTTTTGCTTAATTACATATACAAACCTTTGAAAAATTTAGGGGGAGCTCTAAAATATCTAAATTTTGTGCCACTGACTTATTTCTGTAAACGTTTATATTTTCTTGTATATTTAGGTTACTGAATTAAAAAATAGGTTAATAGCAATGCACATGTGTTTTCCAATCATTTGCGTCTATAAACACTATGCTGTCTGTTCCTGCTGTGGCCATTCATGAAGGTCATTGTCCGTAATTGTCATGAGATGCAACCGAGGTCTGGTTTATTGCCTGTCCACTGTTGCAAAAAAACATTGCAACGGTCAATATTTTTTCTATTTCTTTGTTGTCCCAGGCTCTGTGTGTGAACTAAAATGTATTGATAGTAGGGCTGTACGGTTCGTGCGTCCCTGCAGGACCGTCATGATACGTTGGCAGCATTTAATAATAATATTATAATAATAACTTTATTTATATAACATCTTTAAAAACAGAGTTTACAAAGTGCCTTGACAGACAAACCAAAGACAGGAGGCTCAGAAAGCAATGAAAGAGAAAGCTGTAAAAAATAAATAAAATAAAGCAAAAGCAAGATGAAGATAGAGATAAAAGAGGCACATTCATGTGTGCGCGTGCATCTGTTCCGTACCCTCCCACCCCAGAAAAATTGGGCTCCCCAAAAGCCATGGTGTAATTTGAACATGCGTGATCTACCACTATATTGTGTCAAGTTTAACATTTTGCCTTATGGTGGCGCCAATGGAAAGCATTGAATGTTCTCAACAACAATCTGCCCATTAGATTCCATTTTGTGTTCAATCGTGACATTTTGGCCTGAAGGTCTCAAAAGAGGAAAGAACAGCGGGGCCATCAGAAACACTAGGATCCATCCTCTGGGAACCATGAAAATCCACAGGATGTTGAATAGAAAGTAGGTCAGCAGTTGTTGATATCTCACCCTGGAAACAGTGTAGTCACTGACAGGGCGAATCATTGAATCCTTAACTGAATCCATCCCTCCTGCTAGCAGAGTGAAAAGGGATCATCACCAGCTGCAGTGTTAGCGAAGATACTGAAAACATAATGCATTATTAATCTGTCATTATGCTACTAAAGTTGGGATGACATAACCTTACTTGTTATGCAGTGAGTGGAGCGATCATCTTGGTTTATCTTGGTTCAGAATTGATCTAACAGCTGATGATTCTGCTGTCTGATCAGTTTTCCTTGGGTTACTGCTGCACCTGGGTGAAAACTGATCTGCATGAAAGTTCGTTTTTGATCTTGAAGATGATAGTTTTTGATAAAATAATCTGAACTGGTTTTATATACTATTGTGGCGTCACCAGGGGCGGCGAGCAGACCACCAGCTCTGATGCCGGTGTGGGTGCATGGGGAGACCACTCCGACAACGACAGGTTTCAGTTTGAGGTTTCTCTATTTTCCAATACACCGCAGTAGCAATACCCATCACTGTAGTGTCCTTCCCTAACCCATCCTCCCCGAATGTCTTTATTCCCTTTTGCCACGTGCCCTCCCCTCCATGACTTCCTCTGTGTCATTAGTTCATTGGACCCAGCTGGGCAGCTGCCGGAGTCCCGACAGGATTACAGCCCTGTCCCTGTAAGCCACCTTACAGGGACATACCGGCCGTCTGGGACCCGGCCCCTCGTGACGTCACACTATCTTCTTCTGGAGCTTTCAATCACACCTCACAGTCTCTATCAGCAAATGGAGTTTGTGCAGTTGTCATAAGATAGTGTTAAGTTAAGAGGTGGAGCCATTCTTCCCATTATGGGACACAGTTCTTCTGTGCTTCCATGGACAGGTGATTCCGACCTGGACACAGATTACATTTTATTGTGACATTCTTATTTTTATGTTGAGATTGTAGTAGCTACACTGATCAAAACATATTGCCCCCCCCAGGGACCTTCTGCTTGATATACCTTCTTTATCCCACTCAAACGTTCATTGCACAATTCTGTAGACTTTTTTTATTTGTAACTGTTTTCAACAGGTCAATAACTATTACCTCACTCCAGAAAACCAAAACACGATGTGTGACGCTGCTGCGTCTACAGCTAAGCTAGTGGCCCTGTTAGGCTGCACTGAAGCATAGTGGTGCGTTAGCTCAACAAGCTGATGCTGACCATGTTCCCCCTCTTAACATTTGCAAGTTGGCATTAATTGCAAAATACAGCAGTTTTGCAGGTATTGTTGTTGCAAACTAAAGTATTGGACAAATTACAATTTTGAACTGATGATGGCACCAGGAGAAAAGTTAAGGGATCACTAAAGTCATTAGGATTCATCCGTTGGAGACCTTGAATGTCTGCACCAAATTTCATGGTGATCCATTAAATCGTTGTTGAGATATTTCACTCTAGACCAAAATGGTGACATCGCCATCCCTGGAGGCACCTTGCTGTTAAATAGTTGTAGGCACAAACATTTAGCATCAGTAGTATTTTATTATCCCGGGTTTCAGGGAGGCATTTTAGTCTCCTGGAAGGGTCTAAATTCTGTTAAGAGACTTCTCAAAGCACAAAGTCTGAGAGAAACACTTTGTACTCGCATTTCAAATCCCAAACAGTAGTTTCGCAATGATTAGCTGCTCCGAGGCCTGACAGCAGCCAGGTACTAATGTCATCTTCATGGGCACAGGCTTTATGTGGGCAGAGCCATTAAAGCGTGGCATTAGAGTGTCTGGAGGGATCAGCTTTGCTCCAGTGCTTTCTCATTCACACGAGGCCTGAAGCCACTTGGACTCTGGCTGGTACACTACATCTGATGTGTTCCACTTCCAATGGCCTGGCACGGAGGCACTTACTCAGGCCTCACTGGTGAATTACACAGGAGCATGTCGCCCCTTGTCATCCACCTAAAGTCAGGTCCACACACTGAAAGCTGCTCCCGACGTTTATGGATTGAGTAAGACACATTCTGTTACAACTGCTTGGAAAGCCTAAGCCTAATCCAGATCAGCCCCCCCCCAAAAACAAGGTTATTTTTAGTTTGATTGCTTGGACAAACTGGATAACAAAACCAAGCAATGACCAGTCAGTCTGAATAGAGGTTGACATTCAGGTACCGTGAGTTTTTACTTCACATGAACACCACCATTTCTAAATGACAGAAACCAGCACAGACAAGCCCGCCCATTATGGTATGATTATCTTATTATGAAGTTATTTTATCTTATAGAGGAATGGACACCAAGCCTTGCTCCAATTCACTTTCCTGTGCCCGCCAATATACAGTTGGTGTGTCTAACCCCTCTCGCTCTGCTATTTGTTCTCACAACCTGCCCCTCCCAACCCCCTTTTCTGCTTCCTCTCGTCGTTCTCTCTTATTACAGGAACCACATGAATGATGAGACACGCCCCTAACTGAGGCCCAGTCCCTTGGATCCTTGAAGTAACACCACCTAGCCCATCGTCAATCTCCACTTCACTCTCCTGTCACTCCCTCATGTTCGAACCCCTTTTCATGGCACCTATTGACCGCTCTCATTGCTACGTCTGCCACCCCCACCCCCACTTGTTATTCCAATAAACAAACTTGCATACATTAATGGTGATTGCTAGCGAATAAATAATCAGACAGGTTTTAAACAAACCCCAAGGTAACTGTGAAATGCGTACCCGAACTCTCCTTCACAGTTTACAGGTTGATTTCCAACTTTGATCTACAATGCCTAACGTAGTTGTGTGTCCACACAGTCAATGAGGAATTATTATGGACATTTTGGCTGCACTCGCTTTCGGATTTTATCTCCAAAGAAAGTGGTTTATTTCATCTAGCTAAACTATTGGATTGGATACACACTGTTTGATCATCTGACTGTTGCACAACTAATAACCAGGATGGCCAAAACTATGAAAACAAGACCCAAGTGGTAATAAATCTCAAAATTATGCTTTAACTTAGAGGTTTGTAGAGATTTACAACCAAAACTCTGTTCGATAAAGGACTTGAGAGTCTGTGAGACCTTTGCTTTCAAGCCCCTAAAATGAACCAGATACAAAAATGGAGCAAAGGAACGTAACCCACTGTGATTTAGAATTTCAACACACCCATAATTTAAACCAGATTGAGCAGCTTTCAGTAGCTTCTACTTCTGACTCATCTTCTGAATGCAGCCTCGAAACTAGACTCTGTCTGAAGGCCTTGACTGAACCCAGGGCTCTGCTCACCACTTCTTTGATCATTTGTAACCTTTCTTGGAAATTAGTTTTCTCGTGCAGTGACGTCACTCATTCACCAAGAGTAAACAGACACAAATCTTTATTTGGCTTTGCAGAAATACAGGAAAGAACAGTCTTTCATCATAAGAAAATAAGAAAGAAAAAGCCTGCAGAGTTACTGTACATAGCCACACTTTCTTAATGTCGCAGACAGATACTGAACTGAACTGTTGTCAGGAAACGATGATGCTCCGTCCATCATTGTGACCTTGCAGCTTCAGCGTATCGGTGACATTATTATCCTGTACAAAAAAATGTTAGTGATTAAAAACAGTAAGGGTAGAGTGAACATTTAGGGAGAATCTCATCAGAAGTACTCAGAGTTGGAGAAAGACAGGTAGGCGGATGAGCATAAAGGGGTTAACAGTGGGAGCGGAATCAATGTCATTTCTGGTCATGCTCAGGGCATCTACCAGGGAAATAAAGCCATGTTCACATCAGCCACTTGTCCTTCTCCTTGTTGAAGTTCTCAGCCCAGTGGCGCGTAAGCTCTAAGTAGTGGTCTGGTTGGTTGGGTTGGTAGTCTAGGTACAAACGGGTCACTGTTTTCTTGGGTACAGCCTTCTCTATCTGTGTGCCTTCGTGCCATTGGTTAAAGGAAGTAATGGTGACAATTTCCGGTCTGACAGACAAAGCTGCTTGCAAGGATGTCTCGTAGTACCGTCCGTTAACCCGGTTCCTGGTGTTATGGTTGTTCCATGGCCGAACAGCTGTGTCCACGTACCCTGGACCAACGCTGGGAATGAATATCAGATTGTTTGCATCGCAGAAGGCCTTGATGGCTTTCCAGTTCTGGTGGGATGAGCCAAAGGAGAAGCCGTTGGAGGCAAAGTAGGTGTATATGCCATCAAAGCCGCTAGCTTGGATGTCATGTTTCTGGCGCTCTTCAACAATGAGGGCGACAAAAACGGCGTCATAAGGCGTGCCTCTGATGCTGTGGGAGCCTTTAGCCGTCAGAAGCTCTGCCCAGGATTCTGGTGGCATCAGGTAAGAGTCATAGACATAAAACAGAGGCAGGACTCGCCCTGTGCTCGACCTGAACCTGTAGAAGGCGGCGTGCTTTCCGTACCTGAGGACAATAAGAGAGGGGGACAAAAAGTGGAAGATTTCAAGCTGTTATAATAGGCGTGAAAAAGCAACTATCTGTAGATTTCTTATGATTGTGGTGTGCATTGCTGTCTGCCACACTATCTTTTTTTTTTTTACTTTTTCCAACAAAATTGGAAATCCTGCACATGTTGGCTTTAATTTGCTGTTGGCAAAATCACTGGCATAATCACGCTAAGAAATATTTGGTGAAGAGGTTAACTGGTGGCTTGAGTCGTAGTTTTATACAACTAAGAGTCACTGAAGTCAGAAAATTCACAAAATACAACTTACTATTACCCCCCCCCCCGTGACATGGACACACCTAGATATCTAAAAACAAACAATCTGCCTGTTTATCACATACCAGGCTATATTGCCTTATTGATTGTCAATTCCATGCACGTGTTCAGGAATAGATGAACAATATGTGACACTGTGAGGTAGTGTTGAATATATTAGATTGTGATTGTTAAGAAATGTAATGGGTTAGAAACATGGGACTATCCATACAGCATAAGACGCTGGTTTAATCCCTTTTTTTTGGTTCTTTTGTGGCGGGGCACAACAAGCTGAGCATCACATACACATACAGTTGCCTAGTAGACACCTGGAAAAACATTAGCATTCATTTCAAGTTGTGTTTCTCTAGCTCTGTTTTGTTCTTCACCAACTCCTGAACAACATACCTGGCTTTTTATCTGCTAAGTCATCCGGCTGACTTTGTCTGAATATTGTTTGGTGCTATGCAGATAATGTGCATGTTGATGAGGTTGATGAGCGCAGTAAAACTATGGGCCATAAAACCTAAACAACGAGCTTAAAGATGCTAAAATGCTCTGCAGAGCTGAGGGGCGCAGAGTCGGTGATAATTCTCTGTGGGTTCACCACTACAGGCAACACCTTCAGCAACACCTTCAGATTAGACATTTATTTGATATTATTTTACTATTATTTTACAATGTTCTAATATTATATGATTTGCGCAGCTTTAAGGTCTGACACAGTGACTCTGTAACTATGCTAATGCTTCCAACAGGATGATGCTAAAAGGCCACACATGAGGTTACGGTCACACGTTCAAAAAATACTTATGCGTTACTGAAAGCATCATGTCTTTTTATCATCTCTAATGTTTGTTTCATTATATACAGACGGTCAGAACAGTGGGCTTCTGAAAATACTGGCAGCAATATAAAGTCCAGAAATCTGGATTCAACTCAAGGAAGTCTAGCCAGGGGTTTGATTTTACTCCTGGCTTGTATCATTGTAAAGATGGCATCACTGAGACTCTCTATTCTTGTTCCTAGTCACGGTGTGAGATCATGGGCTTCTCTCCTTTTTTTTTAAATCGCAATACTAATGAATATCTTAAAACACTATCTGATTAGCATCACAGCATTTCCCCATGCCTAGCTCTTAAAGCTAACATACTTCACATGTAGCTTGGGTTCAGGGGGACAAGCTGAATATCTTTAAATTTCACGAGATAGACAAGGAGGCAGGTCTTCCTTTGACTGGTTGAAGTCGGAGCAAAAGCTACCTGCAGGTCCATTACAGCATCACATGGCAGCAGCCTATTTTTAACAACCACCTTCCTCGTCTTCCCTTATCAGACCTCATGTTTCACCAGAGCGCGACACTTCTAACATCAGCAGCCACTGATGTGGAAAGCAGAGCTCGACCCTTTGGTGAAGGAAAGGAAACAAATCTAGCACAGGGGAAAGTGGAGACAGAGGAGCACTCACTTGTCAATAATGTATTTGATGTTGTCGTGCATGCTCTGGTCCGTCCGTCCTTTGTATGGCTGTATGTGAAAGGCCACCTGTGCAAACACACATTTGCAACACAGGTCTTAGCCACAGCATCATAAATACACCAAAACCTGAAAAATAAGGAGTTACGCAGTGCATTTCAAACTGAGCACTCAGTCGTTCATTACTGCAGTGTATAATTTGTTTTGATGGACAGCCAGTATGAATGCAATGTTGAATTAGCAACCTGCGCACCTCGCTAATTATTTGGCTGCACTGTGCGAAGCACACATTTTGATTGAGGTGACATTTCGCGCCTACTCTGCAGGTACTTGTACCACAGTGGTTGCATGTTCGTGCGCGAATGCTCCAATATCAAAATGCTCCACAGAGCGACAGCACCACGTTCACGTCGAGGACCAATCCAAGCAAGTCTAGCCAGAGGTTTAATGAGGAGCCGTCGTGTTTTATATGTATGCTCTGTTTGTTTTTGCTTCTTTAGTGGCTCTTGGCTTAATAACACAAGTTTTCCTGTATCGTTCACCCGGGGAACATCACCATGGTAACCTGTGCTGCACGGCTAACCTCCTCCGGGAGCAGGATCCTGACAGGGACAGAACTTTATAATCAAGTGACCAGTATTAAAGAGCTAATAGGTATTTTTTATAGATCAGCAGAATCATTTTGCCGTTCCAGGCTTTCCAGCTCCTCTCTGCTTCCAACAAACGGAGGGACAGTTTAACACAATGCATACATAAGGAGCTGAGCACAAGGACTTAGCTGCAGTTTAATTGGGCAAACGCTCAGAATAAGATGATTGCCGAAATACTTCACTCGCCGTAAATTAGCTCAGAGGATTAAAAATGCAGCATTAATTAATCAGACATGAGCAGGTCTCCTTCTCTCCTCTCCTCTCCGCTTCGGCAGCAGAAACATTTTAACTTTGTTTTTTTTTATCCGCATCACATATTCATAATGGTTCAACATGCAGCTAAACAAGTTTAAGCCTTTATACTTGTGCTGATACTTGGGAGATACTAAGCTACTTGGGAGATACTTTCTCTGGGCCCTTTCCTACAGTGGGCTGGGCGCTTTAGCAGACTTTTAAATCTAAACACCTGGCTGCAGTCTGCATGTAGAGCTGAAAACATGGGGTTTATTGATCATTTTAACCTGTTCTGGAATCGTTGCTCTCTTTTCAATAGGGACGGTGTCCACCCAAACATGTCAGGTGCTCGGATGTTGCCTGCTAATATACAACACATGGTGTTATCTCATCCACGTGACTATCTACATTTCATTCATACCGATCGGGAACCAATTCTTTGTTGCCTATGGTTAAATCTCAAAAGGAGATAAGTGCCCACCATGGTCCCTCCTCGTCCCCAACACTGCTACACGTTAATCTTCGTATTGAGACTGTTGATATAACAAATAGGGTTTCTCATTCACTACGTACTACAAATCAGGTTAATAAAAATAATCTCCATCACGTAAATTGTAAAACTGCTACAACAACATCTACTAATACCTCACCTATTACAGCTCCCTGCCCAATTGCACTTAAAACAGCACTTTTCATTGTGAGATCGCTTACTAGTAAAACCTTTATCTTGAATGATTTAATTCTCTCTGCTAATTTAGATTTTATATTTTTAACAGAAGCGTGGCTACAATATAAGGACCCCTGAATTATGTCCTCCAGACTATGACTAAAATATGATAGAAATGTTCTCTGTGGTGGTTTTAATATGCATGTTGATGACTTGTCAGACATCCATGCTGCTGATTTTTTAAATATGTACAGCTCTTAATTTTAAACAGTATGTCTGTGGACAAACACACAACCGTGGTCATACTTTGGACCTTGTTTTTACTTTCGGTGTGAGAGTTCCTGAGTGTACAGTTTTTGGCTGTGAAAGCGATAGATAGCATCAACACTGTCCAATCTCATTCTATGTGTTCTCGTATCTTTAACACAGTGTCTCAAAGTTTTGTACACTCTTTAACTATTACAGCCAGACTGACAGATTGTTTTTATTCCATTTGTACGTCGATACTGAATAAAACTGCTCGTTTTAAATTAAGTCAAAATTTACACATAAAACAGCCTTGGACAAATTAGAATATTGATATCTGTACATCTGAAAGTAGGAAGGCAGAGCGGATGGAAGAAATCTGGTTTATTATAATTACATGAAGGAACTGCTATTAGATTACAATAATATGATAAAGAATGCTAGAGCACAATATATTTCTCAACTAATTTCTACCCCTCAAAATAACTAGAGTCTTATTTAAAACAGGTGACCGGTTAGTAAACCCAATCCCTTCAACTGCAGCAGCGGAAAGTGATGCTGACTGTGAAAAGTTCTTAATCCATTTCATTGGTAAAATAGAATGCATCAGAGCATCTGTCACTCCTATCGGCGTATGTTCCAACATACATAACCAATTACAGAACACCTTAAATTGTTTTTCTTCTATTTCTTTGTCGGAGCTTTTGGAAATAACAGCCCCAAAGCTCTGGAATGAGCTGCCTGAGGACATCAGGTCCGCAGACTCAGTAACCTCTTTTAAATATTTTCTTAAAACATATTTTTACCGAAATGCATTTTCTCATGTTACTTGATTTTATTGATTGTTCCTTTGTAGGTTTTATTGTGGTTATTATGTAACTACTGGAAATGTATACGATCAGTTTTGCCGGTGTGACGCACTTTGTAATCTCGGTTTTGGAAAAGTGCTGTATAAAGAAAGATTAGTACATTATTATTATTAAAGGTGCTATGAGTATTAATGGCTTTGTATTGCCAATAGCAGCATGTGGGCTCATTCCTATGCAGAGGACTCGAGACGGTTGTTCCAGGAAAATCCAAAGAATGTGACGTTTCTGCGCGCTCCGAGTGCCTTGCCTCTCTTCAGCTCGGTGTGCAACACTAGCTAACGTTAGCTTAGAAAGTGGAGTCCGCTAACGTCAACAAACTAGTCCAGCACAAAGTCCACTTCAGGTTCAGCCTCGTGTATGTCACGTCACTGTTTTGGCCGATGTTTGCTTGTGCGAGCAACTGGATGCTGACTGCAGTTCACTTAATGGCCACTGGGGTCATTAACAACAACTACTGTGTCCAAAATGATTCACTAGTCACTACATAGTCCACTCTATAGTGAGTAGTGAATGATTTTGGACAAATCCAAGGACATTCTGAAAACTCCACACAGAACCTTCTCCTGTTTATGTTAACAGAGTGAGGAAGGGGCCCTGTCTTCTTTTGGATGTGGTCAGTACGCAGGGTGGTATAGGTTCTTTAGCTTATTATTTTGGGCTGCACTCTCCCTGACGATAACTGTACCCTGATCATAAAATAAGTCCTCTCTGTTTTGAACTGCATATGTGGTGGCACTGGATCTTTTTGGGAGCGGGGGGGTGAAGGGGAGGTAATTTGTCTTGTTACGCTCCAGTTTTCCATCAGCCGGGCGTAACACAAGTTCCAGCTAAGAAAGGGGACTGGACTCTGGTACTACAACCCCGATACACCAAGGAACAATCTCTGGAAGTAACAGTCTTACAAAAAGTAGTTTTCTCTGAAGTAGCTTGTTAAAGCATCTCTAACAACTCAAATGATGGATACCTTGAATTATGCATAACACATCACGGTGGCGTGTGCTTGGTTAGTGGCCATTAACAGCATGCAGCTGTCTTGTAAAAAGGTGTCACCGAGAACAAAATAAAAGGAAAAGAGATCGCTGCTATCTCGCTCCTGATTCTTTCTTTATTCCACATGGATATGATTGACTTTTGTATTCTTTTGTTCTGATAGGACCTACAAAGAATGTATGTCTGTGTGCCTCGTGACGATTGACAGATAAAATATCTGCCATACATTTCATAGTGTTTCTGCGGTGGACTCCTGTTCTATTCACATACAGAGTGTACCTGCAATGCTTTTTGTTGTCCCTGCTGCTCAGTGGCGTGTGAATAAGCAGGACTGACTCATTTGACCTTTTATTAGGAACTGTTCCTTCTTTAATTCACGATTATTGAACGCTGTGTTCCAGCCCTGAGATCGAATGTCAACATATGCTGAAAACACTGCAGAGCACTAATTTAAGCAGTTCACTTTGGTTTATTGCTTCACATGATTTTAAATGACTTTAAATCTCTTGTTATATGTTAAAAGACACATATTTGGAGTATTTCCATTGCAAAATCCATCTCCTCTCTTTTTCTTTAAACGTTGGACGCCGTGGCGGCTGCATTTGTCTGTTTGTGTTTGATATGAAAGAACATCAGCATCTTCAGCCTTTATATGATAATTCTGCTGCTCCGGGAGGCACGGAAAAGCCTGAATGACCCAACACACATTCTGAACCCAGAACAGGAGGCGTCGCCTTCAGGCCCGACGGCTCAGAACGCCAAACTGCAGGCTAAACCGCTACTAAGATTCCTTCATTCCATCCTCCATTAAAATAGAAATAGGAAAGTAGTGGTGTTATATGCTATATGGTTTTATGTGGTCTGTTATCTGATAACTTATCTGGTTTTATTATTATTTTACTGCTACCACCACTACTACTGTCTCACGCTCAACATGTGAATTTAAGCACGTTTATGAATGAGTGTTTGTATGTATGATCAATGCGCGCGTGTGTGTGTGTGTGTGTGTGTGTGTGTGTGTGCGCATTGTGATGTTGTTGGCAAGTGTGCTGTGTGATGCAGCGATATACCGCATCTGTTTCTCATCTTGGACTCAGGGGCGTAGACTTCAAATGAATCCAATCAAATGTGCTTTGGGGGGCTATGAGCTCACTACGCTCATCATATAAAGTCACGCTTGACCCCGATAGCGCGCGGGGTTGTAGTAGCTGGCAGAGCAGCGGGTGCGTGCTTGGATGTCAGTTCACAAAAACTATGTTCACATTTCCAAAAGAGTGTGATTATCTAACAACGCAAGGGGGGCGTTATTTTATGCAGTTTTCTTTTGCACCTTTGGGCCTTTTCCTACTTATTGACTGGTAGCCTGGGAACCAGATGAATCTGTAAGCTCATGTTTTATTTGCTCTGGCAGATCTGGCCCCCCTCCCATTCAGACAGATTTCCAGCCGACCTGGCTCGGGTCGAGCCAATTACAAGCGTTTGTCTAATATGGGATGGATGTACAGACAGTACATGTACAACAGGATTCGCTCAGCGCTGCGTCACACATTTCGTTGCTCTGATTGGTTGTAGGTTCTATTCAAATTGCAAACTGGTCTGGCGATGTCGGGCTAACAACCTGACTGAATGTGCTTAGATCCCTGCATAGGCACTCGTGTTTGCCTGACAAAAAAATCTCCCGCTGGAGAGGCCATCAATTGTCAAAGAGGAAACAGGCAAACAGTGTTCTTTATCTTTGATATGAAGCTAGAAGGAGACAGAATAGCAGACCGAACCTAAGTTTAGCCAGCGGGATGCTGTGGATTTCTTGAATATAGAGATGAGAGGGAGGAAGAGGAGGCGAGAACAAGTGCAGCAGATGCTCACCGTCCCCACAGCCTTGTCCCACATTGTCATCTCATGTGTCAACACATTCAGGGGACACAGGATGTCTATTCCACTCACTCCTGTCTGAAACCCCTTTCAGCTACTTGTCAGTCGTAATTAAAAATTCAAAGAGTCTCTGCACAATCTGCTATAGATGTATGTGACACAGAGCTCAATTAAAACATAAAGATCTGGCGGTGCGAGCATGATTTCACAGAGAGCGCCAAGCTTTGTTCTTTGGCAGGAGCTGAAAGCTGAGTGACGGATGCCCTCTGTCATCCAGGAAAAACTATGGTATGCTCGTTTGCTTCAGTCACAAAGGGAACAAACGTCTACTGCAGCTAAGCGGCAAACAGTAAAGCACTGACAGAGCTGTTGAGTCACAAACACCGAGCGCTCGACGCCCACTCCATCTTTCAAAAGAGGCTGCAAGGTCCTCCTAAACAGTTTCCATGGTAACGTGGTGGCGTTTGGGCCCTGGCTCAGGCTTGTCAGCCATCTCGACTGGTTGGAAATCATGAAAGGCCAGCGAGGTAAGACCCTGCTCATTCTGTTCCTGTTTGGCTGAATAAACCACGGATGGATGTGGATGAAGAGGGCTTTGTTTGCTCAGATCCCCTCGTGTTGCGTGACGCCGACTGACTCTCATATTTGCATTCCAGGCCTCAGGTGTGTAGATGCTGCCGCAGCAAACAAGCCTCCCAGGGCAGTTTTCACCCGTGCTTGGCTTTTTTCTTCAGATGATGTCAAACGCTAACCTGAAGCCATGTTACATCACCGTGTCGGCGTATTCTGCGTTAAAATCAGCTAGGTACGTGAACGGAGATGATACATTCGAAAGTGCGGGATGCAAAATATCATTTTGACAGAAAAACTAAATGCAAACACAACCCACAAGAACAACACAAGCATGTTTCTTTTGGCGGGAGACATTTTCTCCAAAGTGTATGTGGTCATAATGGGACAATTTTGTCATCATAATGTGTCAGTTTGCTGTAAAGAGTTAACGTATATGCTGCCCTTCAGCCTCCTGCACACTTTTATAAATCAACCATAGTGGGCGTGTCAGGGGGAGTGGCCCCAGGTGGTTGACGTGTGACGTAGTTTGATGTGTGTGGTGTGTCTTCTCTGTCCTCACGTGTAATGTATCTGAATGTGTCAAAGCTAACCTTTGTGTGGGTTATTAATTACTCTTTAAAGCTGCATTAATTTACATATTGGCTAGTGGTGGGATAACCGGTTCTTTTCAGTGACTTAGTTTTTAAAATCCCGTTCAGTTACATTAACTACTCTTTCTTTGAGTCATTTGTTAATTTCATTTTCGGGGGAGGTAGGGTCCAATCCTGAGCCCGTGTCACATGTAAAAATTGAGATGACCCCTTCCTACTAGTTCATATCACAAGAGTAGTTCAATGAATGATACGCTCATGAACGACACATCCCTACTATCGGCTGTCATGCCTGTTCACACATCACAGCAAAAGAGCAAAAGAGCAAAGAGCAATATTAGCATTCATTTGAATCCACGTTCCTGGCCACCCAATGACCGCAAATACAACGTTCACTCATTTAGCTCTGGTTTGGTCTCCACTCCTGAGAAAGATATCTGGCTCTTGAGTTGCTAAATGCGCCACCACGTTCACCAGCTGGTCGCTAACTGACACGTGGTGCTGGGCAGGTGGCGTACAGAGAGTTTATCTGAGCTTTGTTGCTGCAAACAGCTGCCTGCTGTCAGCGAGGCTGCGACACTGAGCCAAAACAGGAAAACCGCGGGGCCGGAAAACCAAAACCACGAGCCTACAGATGCGAAAAAGCTGCAGCGCTGGCTGATAATTCGCTGCGGGATTGTCGCTACAAGCACCTTTAACATTACACATAGTAATCAGTGCGGCTTCAGTACGCTTATTGCGAGATGTGATGGTGATGAAAATCGCGTAGAGTTTCTTAGCAAGGGTGCATGCACCTGTGTGTTGACTGTGAAAGGAAGAAAGGCTCAAATATTCAGATCTCATCCATGTTCTGACACAACTGCTATTAAGAGAATAACTTTGTCATTCGAACAAGAAATATTCGTTGCTATAATAAGAGGCTGCAGTCATTAGGACGTGATACTTTTCTGCTCTACTGAATTTCTCACTTCGTGTTTGCTGCCAGCGGGTTAGGGTTAGGGATCAAACGGGGTCAAATCGGGGTCAAATCTACGGGGTCAAATCTATTTCTTAATTAGCGGGGATTACGGATCGTCCCGTCTGTCATATGCGATGGTCTCTCAAGCGATATCTGTGAGACCAGCGGCCTGGTTTGGGTGGGATTTGGAACGCCGGTCCTTCTTCACGCCTCATTTTGCTTTTGAATGTCAACAGCAGGAGCGCTACATCAGACGACACGCAAAGGCAACACGTGTATGATATTTGCTGAGGGAATGCACACACAAACACAGACTGCAGCCTGCATTTTGTCAGCGGCAGCTCGGGTGCACTGAGACACTGGAGCGTTAGCCCTCGGGTCAGCTGTGAGATACACACTGTTGTGTAAGTCTGACTGAGACACACAGAGAGACCCAGTTCTCAGTCTAAGACTTCCATATAAGGAGCATGAGAGTAGACTGAAGGGCAAAGCTCTTCTGTCCTCTTAATGCTGAATCTGCAGTCTGCGCTCAGCCGTTTTTTCCTTTGCCACTGCTGTCTAAGGCGCCTTCAGCATATTATGGCTTTATGGCGTCCGACCTCGTCATTGCTGAAGTAGATACGACTTTGGTAGATGGAATCGTGCTGTGCAAAACAAATTCTACCCTAAAACAGCTATTGGCTCAGCTAGAAAGGCATCATTTCCATCTCCCTACAACATTCATATTACTGTAAATGTGAGGTTTTGAGGTCACACCATCAAAACTGAAGAGGCCACAGGGTCCCGCTGGTGTTTTTGTTACCAATGTCTTCACGGTCAGGAGCCCCAGTGGATCCGAACGCAATGCAGCTGCAAGACATTGCATTATGAATAAAGGGCACCACGCACGCTTTCTCAACTGGAAAAAAATGCGCTCTTAAGAACCCATCAGACCAGCACTGAAAAGCAAAATCTCCACTGAAGTGAACCTGTGCGACTCTTTCACTGCGAGTTCAGCTTTGGTGAATGCTAACACCGCTGGCTAGCAGTAAATGTCTTAACTGTGCTTACTTGTGAGGGAACAAAGAGAGTCATGGCCTATTACCCAGTACCATTGCTACTGCTGCTGCTTTACATCTGCACGTGGAACTGTACTGTGCTGCTGTGCTCTCTCTCAGCCCAACCGGTCGAGGCAGATGACGCCCACCCAGAGCCTGGTTCTGGTTCTGGTTCTGCTCGAGGTTTCTTCCTGTTAAAAAGGGAGTTTTCCTTGTCACTGTCTCCTGGTGCTGCTCATGGTGGGAGCTTAGCTTACTGATGTGGGTTATTGTGACTGACTAGTGTTAGAATGTTCCCATTGGCATCTTAGCGCGCCGGCTACAGTAAATGACCAACTAGCCTGCGAATAGACGCTGCGTCATCACGCTAGTGGCACCTATTTTGTGAGGACGTACGGGTGAACTTCGGAGTGACACTTTCTGGTCTGACCTCATTCCAAGGTTTGCTGCTGAAGTGTGGAATTATACGCAGAATTGCGGTTAAATGCAAAGGTTTGGCAATAAGCACATTTTGGAATAGCTTTTCTCATTAAGTTCACGTTACAGACTTTCATGCCCCAAACTGGTTTGCTCATGATGAGCCACTGTATCTATTCCAGGGTGTAACACCAAAATGAGCTGACATAGGTTTTTAAAGGTTAAATCATCCATTTATCTCAATGTAATTAGGTCTGAGTTGTTGATTCCACAAAATACTGTTACTACTTTGCTGCATGGTCAAAAGTATGACATGGAGATAAGACTTGCTTTATTGTCAAATTATTATGTAATTCTCAAATGAAGCATGTGACATGTTGGATGCATATCTCAGAGTGTGACTTTTCTACCACATATCGATGTTGTCCAGATCAGGACTGACATGAATCAACTCCGCACAGCGTTCTGCTTGTCACTCTAGGCCCAACAAATCACTTTCAGATGCAGTGTGAATCCACAGCTTTACAAGTTAAGATATAAGATCAAGAAATGCAGCATGTTGTTCTCAGCTTTAACATTTAACTGTCACTGGCAAAGCCATTCATTCAGTAAATCATCAGAAAGGAAACACATACCGGTTGTCTCACCAGTTACCTTGATGCTGTGCCTGTGGGCTGCGTCCATGACAGCAGGAACCAGGTCCTCGGTGGGCTCACCGTGCTCGTCTGCCACCCCGGGAGGATACCAGGACAACACCAGCACCCCTGCAACACCACAGCGTGGAGGGGAAGTCTGATCTGAGTACAGTCAGGCATGATGGTTGAATGTGATGGTTGGTGTTGGATCATAGATCGAACTGAGGCCACAGAGGTCCTGCACTTTGCATTTATTTGATAGAAATTTGGGGGGTTTGCAGCCTGGTGGGTGTTTGCATCCTGCAATTACAAGACTATACAATGCTGGTTACTTTATAGGCGGTTTCCAATATTGTTAGACAAAATTTAACACTTAAACTTGGCTACTTTTAGGCCAGTGAGTGAATGAACCAGAAGTTCATTACTGGCAGGTGTGATGAGGGTTTTGACGCAGCATTTATTAATTACATTTTATGAAAATATATTTTAAAAGTTGACCAAATAAATTAAACAGGACAAATGCAAACAATGAATGAATAAAACATTTTAGAGACTGGGGGGGGCTGGCTATGGCCCCGGAGGGGTGTCAACAGGGGAGACGTGTCAGTGCTGCCAGATATCTTTACCCGCTGCAGCCGCCTCTATCTGGGCCATGTGTGAGTCCAGCACCGTCGGGTCCCTGGAGCTGTAGGGCCCCAGTTCGGGGTAAAAACTTGAGGCGATGTCTTCCGGGGGCGCATGCCGGCCCTGGGCATGGCTGGCTGCAATCTTGGGGTCCCAGTGTGGCACCAGCACGTGGTCCCAGTGGACGTACTTGTTGTCCGTGCTCGGAGAGCCGTACCACAGGTAGTAGAAGATGTGCACGTCGTAGAATATGCTGTAGTCTCGGTCCGACTTGGTGAACACCACTTTAGTGTCGCTGCTGCCCGGGTGGAAGTTGCCCGGCGACGCCACCACGTCCTTCACGTCCAGCCGCCTCCTGTCGGACCGCTCCCCGATGAAGTCCATGCCGGGGGCCAGGTCCGAGAAGCCGTCGCTGGGCTTCAGCGTCCGGAGCCCCATCATGGCCCCGAAGATGAAGAGCGTGAAGAGGAACAGCGCCACGAGAGCTTTCCTGCGGAGCCGAGTCATCGTCGCTGTCCGTGGTGCTGCAGGTGGGGGGGGTCCTCTTACTGCCGACTACAGCAGGACTACAGCAGGACTACAGCAGGACTACAGCCTGCAGCCATCGTCCTTCAGCAGCAACTGGCGTCGAGCAGGTGAAAGGAAACGCTGCGGAGGCTGATCTGCGTAATCGAGCCTGTTAGACGCGCAGCAACCGGAGCGATCTCATTTCACTTCCACTGGGGGGGAGATCCTGCACTGCAACAAATCCGGGGCCCCCCCTCGCTCGCCCTCGCACCTGCCATGATGATCACGTCGGGGTTGTATTTCGCCTCCATCCTTTCCTGTCTTCGCTCCTCATGTCTCTGCAGAAATCACAGCCCGGCAGTCTGGCCGCCTCTGTTCCATCCCTTCTCTCTGTGTTCCATCCAGTGGATCTTCTCCCTCCCTCCCTCCCAGGTCGCGTCTGTTCCTACCGTGTTGCTAGAACCAGCCCTGCGCTGGACAAACGAGAGAATGAGACGTTTGTTTCTGCGTGGCGAGCAGCAGCCGAGGCGGGATTAACCCCAAAACGAAGGCTGTGTATGAGGGGCGATTAATGCCACAAGCTAAGCGTGAGGCGGAGCTTCGGCGTTTCTGTTGGGACTAATCTCTCGCACGTTGTGGTGGAAATCTGAAATGTAAACACATAGTGATTGATATTATCACAGAGGTTTATTTACATTTCTGCAGAAACGGGCCGCCGTCTGCAGATGAATGGCAGCTTGGACTCGTCTGTTTTCTCTCCGTATAGTTAGAAGGTGCTGCATTAAGGGACATTCAGCATGAGACCTCAGCTTCAAACCGCAGACCTTAGCAATAACACCTGAGTCATCAAGCAATGAAGTACTTAAGCCATAAAGTAATAAAGTCAAAGTCATAAAACAATAAAAGTCATAAGTCTAAGTCAGGAGGCGGCTCTGCAGACACGTTTGGGTCTGCATGCTTAAGGTTAATCATACGGAACATAAACAATGTGAAATGCGTGCAATGATAAAAGTAACACAGTAAAACATTGCAAAAAGTAAATTTTCCATCGCAATGGGAAGAAACATTTCTGTGTAACCAACAGAAATGGTAGACTGGGTAACATGAAACGGCTTCCATGGTCCTTTCTGGTAACACTACATTTGACAACATCAAACTACATCAAATTATTTCTCAGATTCACATCCTGTTTCATTCTAGCAGTTCATATTTTATTTTCCTAACCATTATCACATCAGTCTTTCCCTTAGCATAATATATAATATTGTAATATATACAATGTTAACATTGTGCACAATGTATAGAGGCGAAATGGGAATGGGAATCACAGAGAACATAATGAACAATTTTAAGCTTGCTGTTACGTGTTGTAACAGAGACTTACAGCTATAAAACCAACCCATCGCTAGACAAGAACATCAGAATCAGACAATTACGCAAAACCACAATTCACAATGTCACAGTGGAAACATTTCAAAATGCAACTTTTGACATTTGAGACACTTAATAACAAACGACACTACAAGGCCTCAGTGACTAAAAACTATGACTTTGTTGTTAATGCAGCTTTTCTTTTATTATTATGACCCTTTGCCTGTGCTGTGGCACCAATCACACCTCATACAGGCTGCTCGTTCAACAATTTCCTGCAACCTGAAGGACTCTGAAGGCATTTACTCTTTTCATCCCATGTCTCATTAATTAACTCATGTGTCTCAAGTGTCATTAAATATATGGTTTGCCCACAATATAACACCACACATCATGCACCTTTCTATGATCTAACAAAGAAACATGTACTATCAAAACAATGATACCCCATTCCCCTATCAGTACATAACAGCTGGAGCTCAGTCTCTGTTGATGCTGCAAAATATTACCTTTAATTCTTTTTACCCAGTGGAACTTGCAGAGGTAGATGAGCAAAACCCCACAAATAAGAATATTCATAATAGAATACATGTAGCAGTCTTTTCATTTGCTGTTGTACACCATGCATACATCTTCCTTTGGCTTATATATGAATCATGATATTATTGTGGTCTTGGGTGGTCTAAGAGAATACATGCGTGAGGCGACATCTAGTGGGGAAAATAAAGTAGTGCAGTCATTACCTGCATGCTTGAGGACGTAGCCCTTAGTCCCTGTGCACTAAGGCTGGCCATCATCTTCCACCAGTCTTTGAGAGAACATTATAATCTCTGAATGGACTCTGGTGGTTCATATGTCACCCACACAGATGGTGTCTTTATATTTAGAAGGGAATAAAGTACATTTCAAATACATTTTTTAACCAGTGACCACCAAAGGTCTTTTTTAAAATTCCTTTAGCATTGGCAACATTTTATATATAATAATAATAATAACTTTTATTTCTATAGCACCCTTTAAAAACATAGTTTTACAAAGTGCTTTGACACTCAAAGCAAAAAACAAGATACATGGAAAACAGAAAACAAGAAAACATTAAAAGAGCTATAGAAATAAAAAATTTAAAACTCATAAAAGACAATGGTAAAACAAGAAGAATATAAGAATGATATACTGACCATATGAGGATGACATCACGTAAAAGCAAGTCTATAATAATGTGTTTTAAGAAGTGATTTAAAAGAGGCCATTGACTCTGCAGCCTGATCTCCTCAGGCAGGTCGGTCCAGAGTCGAGGGGTCCTGATGGCAAAAGCTCGGTCACCTTTAAATTTAAGCCTCGACTCTGGAACGATCAGTAGGGCCCCACCTGAGGATCTAAGGCTGCGAACTGGCTCGTATGGGGACAGCATGTCTGCTGCCAGTCCCTGGCGTGCCTTATAAGTGATCAGTAAAATCTTAAAATCAATTCGGAATCGAACGGGAAGCCAGTGGAGAGATGCCAGGATTGGGGTGATGTGATTTCGTCTAGTAAAACCAGTAAGAATCCAAGCTGCTGCATTTTGAACTAGTTGAAGGCGGGAAAGTAATTTTTGATTTATGCCAGAAAGGAGGGAATTACAGGAGTCGAGTCTCGAAAAAACGAGTGCATGAATTACTTTTTCCAGGTCCGAGTGTGAAAGCATCGATTTGATTTTGGAAATGGTTCTTTTTTGATAAATGGCTTTTCTCAACGAGGCTGACAGGTTTAGGGGGATTGACCAATATGATTTCTGATTTTGAGTTATTTAGCTGGAGAAAGTTTCGTGCCATCCAACAGTTGACATCATTGAGACAGTGTGAGACAGCAGCTCGGCTATTTTGGTCACCGGGTCTCAGGGGAAGGTATATCTGTGTGTCGTCTGCATAACAATGAAAGGAAACGTTATGGCGTTGGATGATTTGACCGAGTGGAAGCATATAGATAGAGAATAAAACGTTATATCATGAGCCACAGCCTGAACGCAGCACCTCTGTTCAAACGAAGGAAACCGTTGTTTTCGCCGCAGCGTC
Source organism: Gadopsis marmoratus (assembly GCA_036023855.1). Taxonomy (NCBI): domain Eukaryota; kingdom Metazoa; phylum Chordata; class Actinopteri; order Centrarchiformes; family Percichthyidae; genus Gadopsis; species Gadopsis marmoratus. The sequence continues at coordinate 423 of JAVQJF010040822.1, read as the reverse complement.
TCATTCTGTCTGAATAAGGCCTGGTTACTGTGTGACTGAATATTAGTAATATGTTATTACTGTGTGTGTGTGTATGAGAGAGACACAGAAGTAGGTTTGAATTTGTAAAAAGAGCCCACTTCTTAATTTCCAGTGTATACTATTTGAGATTTTCCATCTGCCGATAAAATGTGTTTATTTGTAAAAACACTTTGGTATCATGACAGATTAAGAAGTGAGTCATCTTTCATTGATAGCTGTAAAGTGTTATTTTGCCGTACTCGATACCCAGTGAACCATTCCTCCATGTGTAAATAAAGCTACATTATGCAATTTCAGTTGCATTATTCTTTATAAATACTCACTCGCATTATTCACACCTTATTGTGCAGTTTGTTTATTAGTGTACAGCTTGTTTTCTTTCAAATTTTATCTTAATTTACT